>APFE030953764.1:1824-13890 GCA_000404065.3 Pinus taeda | reverse complement strand
TAAACCAGAGGAAGTATGTCGAGACAATACTGCAGAGGTTTAATATGCAGGATAGTAAACTGGTGAAGGTTCCTATTCCTATAGGTGTAAAGTTATCTGTTGAACAATGTCCCAAGACAAAAGAAGAGGAAGAGGATATGTCCCGTGTTCCATATGCAAGTGAAATCAATAGCCTGATGTATGCAATGGTCTGTACTAGACTAGACATTGCACATGCAGTGGGAGTATTGAGCAAGTTTATGTCAAAACCAGGGAAGGAACATTGGAGAGAAGTGAAGCAGGTTTTCAGGTATTTGCGTGGCACTAGTGATTATGGTTTGTGCTACCAAGGAAGACCGGGATTGGATAGAGTTTTGGATATCCATGGCTTTGTTGATGCATACTGGGCTAGAGATCTAGATCATAGAAGATCTACAAGTGGGTATGTGTTTAATCTATTCGAAGGTGCTACCATTTGGATGAGTAAGAAATAATCTGTAGTGGCACTATCAACTACAGAGGCAGAATACGTGGCAACCACTCATGCAAGCAAGGAAGCAGTTTGGTTGCATAGATTGTGTTCAAGTATGGGGTTAGTACAGGGAGCTATAAGGATAGACTGTGACAGCTAAAGTGAAATTTTCTTGGCAAAGAACCTTGCTTACCATTCAAAGACAAAGCACATTGATGTTCAGTATCACTTTGTGAGGGATATGATAGAAGACAAAAAGGTGTTGCTAGTAAAGGTGGACACTTTGAAGAATAATGCAGATGTATTAAAAAAATCTATGAGCTTTGAGAAGTTCTCTTGGTGTAGAGAAACAACTGGCCTTGCAGGGATAGATAAATGACTAAGCTTTCCTGTGGCCCCCTGTGGAAAGAAAAAAACAAATGGGAGAATGTTGAGTTGTGTTATGTTTATTCCATGACTAGCCCACGTAGTTTACCAGGGGATTAGAGGGGGGGTGGAGCCTCCCTTCCGTTGTGCCAATTGCATAGCGGGAGGGGGTCACAGGGGGTTTGAGGGGGGTGGGTAGCCCTCCTCTACAGGGTCCAAGGCAGCGGCCTGGGGAAATTTTTTTTGGACCCTATATTAGGTTGGGTAGACCTACCTATGGTTTTGTGCATGGTTTTTGTACATGGTTTTGGATGCGATGGTTTTCGGTCCATGGTTTTGGATGCGATGTTTTTTGGTCCATGGTTTTGGACGCAATGGTTTTTGTTCCATGGTATTGGATGCTTCGACATGTATAAATGTGTATTGTAACATTGAGAGGAAAATAATGAAAAATCAAGTTGGTAGCCCTAGTTTTGGGATCCAAGGGAAAATCTCTATGTATATGTGTTTTATGTGTTATGCTCTCACATTATTTATTTTCTATTCTTAGAATTTGTATGTAGGTAATTTCTATACGGGGTTAAAACCTACAATAATACCTAAATTATCTAATTCATGATTGGAGGAGATGATGCGACCAATACCAAGAGATGGACCAATTTGAAAGGAAAGGGAGCATAATGTAAACAAGCTAAAAACCAAGCAACGATAAATACCACCTACATAATAAATTATCATCTCTTTATAGTTAATACTCCCACCTTGATAGCATTTGAAAATTGAGATGTGATTATAAGTAGAGGTGATAAATGAAGATTTCCCCACTTTGATTCTTTCCATATTCCACTTGTCCCTAAATTGAATGTATTTTATTCCTAAAATTTGTATTCATGGTATAAAGACGTTAATGGGGTCACCCCCATTTTTAGATTGTGGTCCTTGTCCACCAAAACTCATGATTTGTTTAACATTACTTCTGTTTGATTATTGCAAGATCAAAATGTGTGAAGAAATTATGATGGATTTGAAGGGATGGGGGAGCCCTTTCATTCTAGAGACCATTTAGGAATGAGGACAGTAGTGTCCATGACCCTCCTTTCTCCTTAACCGATGATGAGTGATGAGCCCTCAAAGATGACATTTTTATCTGCAAAGTCAAAATAATAAGAAATCCTTGATATAACATGAGGACGTCTACTTTACTATTAGTGGCCATCTCTTATCCCCATGTTAGTGTTAATTATCTTATTCCTTTAAGGTTATAAATTACCCCCTTCCACATGTTTTCTCAATCAAGCACATCTTCTTTAAATATTATATTTTTCCACCATTTATTACTCTATGAAATATTTTCAATGATATATGATATGCATAGTTTTGCTTCTTAATGATTTATAAACAACTTTCATCATTTCTATTGCATAAACACTACTATTTAGGGATGGTCATAATGAACCAAAAAGCATGAAATGAACCGAACCAGACTAAACCAAAGCACCAAAGTTACATGAGTAAGCCATGCATTAGACCTCACATATATAATATTTAGATTGGGCACAAGGCATAAAACCAACACCATAATGTGCATTGACCACACAAGTACAATATAATTCAACCTTGATGCAATGGAAGAACTAGTATGATGCAACCTTCATTGTAATTTTACTATGTTACCCATATGTTGTAGCGAGTGCAACACCCTCCAAAATTTTGGCATGCATCCAATTTCAGAGTTTTCCTTGCATTTTTCCTTGATGTTTGCAGGTACTCGGGCTCATCCCATGAGTTCGTGTTGAGTCTTTGCACCCTCCTCACTAACATCTTTTTGCATTTTGGTCACAATTTCATTCTTGCAGTCATGTTCTAGCCATGCACAAGGTCCACCTTCATGTGTACAAGTTGTGTCTGCTATGTAAACATCTGTTGCACTCACACGCGGAGCTGTATGTACTGTCGCGCAAGCCTCGTCATGGTAGTTCAATGATCTATCACAAGTGTCGCACTTGTTGCTCACACCATCGGTCAGTGACACTGAGTGTATGTTGTCTTGTTGATTTGAGGTGTCTTATCACCAAGTCATGTTGAGTGTGTGTTCACGAGGTCATGCATGTACGAAGTCACTCATTCACACACCTGGTCATTTTTTTTAATCTTTGTCAATCGAACCATCCTCCAACAGTCATACACCCATTGAGCTGCATTACGTAGTTTCAGCGCTCAGTGATTATGTACTGCAGTTTGCTGCCCATAATTGCACAGAGCTTGAGGCTGCGTCCCAGATAGTTTGTGTTGCGCAACCCTAGAATCGACTTGACCAACTGAACCCAGAACAACGTAGAATTTTTCCAGCAAGCCATTTCAATCTTTGCTACCCACAAGCACATCAACCGAGCCTCCAACCGGTCAACCAGAGAGTTTGATTAGGAAGTGACCCCGGGACTCACTCCCCCAAAAAATTGCACAAAATCTGCAGAGCATACCCGCTCCACTAACTAAAGAAATTGCACGTACATGCCAAATAGACACCCTATGTCCATCACTGTCTCCCTCAAAAAATGTGCATTTTTTCTAGCCAGTCACCCAGTCAGCCGACCTGATGCTCACCCAGAAAACTACAAATTTTTCATGAGTAGTTCCCCAGCTGCCCAACATCCAACACAGCTTAGAAACTGCGCAAGGATGTCCAGCAATATAGCCTCCTAGCATTGTGCATATTTTTATAGAAACACTCTCATAGCCTGATGCCATCTCCCCAAAAAAATTGCATAGTTTTTATCAATAGCACTCCTGCAGCCCACTACTCGCTCCCCGAAGAAATTGCGCAGTTTTTGCTACCAGCTACCCTCTGCTGCCTACACTTCCTCCCTAAAAACATTGTGCAAATCTTCCCTCCAGATGAGCCAGATCCCGCAGACAGTCACTACTGATCCGGATTGTCCATCTCAGTCTCCCAGTGACCTCTGTGCAATTTTCACCAATAGTGCCCAAAGCCCGCATCCCAACTTGAAATCTGCCTTGCATAGTTTCACAACCTTGTCCTCTCTCCCGGTCACGTGCACTCAAAAGAAAATGACAATGCATCATGGTAGACTAGGAAATTTCTAGATTTGATGTCATCTCGTCATGAGTGATTGCAGATACAGGTACATGGATGAGACATGATGCGACGACGAATGAGATGAACAAGGAAAGCATGTGAGTAGATTCATTTGTGAATGAATTAACCAAGAATGCATGCAAGGAGATTGTTTCATGAATGAACGAATGAGGAATGCATGCAAAGAGATTTTTTCGTGAATGGATGAACACATGAAGCATGCCAAAGTACAAGTGAAGGAGCGACGTGAACATGCAACATCAAGAAAACACCAAGACCATCAAAGAATCCGCACACCTTGTATGCAAAGGTGAAGTTATGATACACCAAGAGGACATTCGTCACTTAGCAGCATGAACATACTAGCAATGTCTGTTGGCATTATGATACAGGTGTTGTCCTTGATGGTAACACACATAGATGACAGTTCACAGTGCAACAGGTTAATAACAAAGGATTACAGATCAAACTCCAAAAATTGAAGAAAGAGAATGGTTTAAGAGGTATATGTTGGTTCACTTTGTCCAAGTAGTGTATACACACAGGCTTACAGAACAAAAAAGAGTGTATGCGTATACATGCACTTTCACAAGAGGAAAAGTGTGTATGGATTGGAAAATCAAGGTATTGGTCCGAGGTATTGATCTGAGGTTTTGGTCTAAGGTATTGACAAACGATCTAAGTATATAAGGAGGATAATATAAAAGGGCTATGTGTGCAAGTAATTAATATCTTATGAAGAATTAGATCAAAAGCAAATATGCATGTTATGGGTTTCTGATGCTTTGCTTGATTTGAACTAAGGATGCACCTAAGTGGTTTATGATGGATGAGGTCTAATGATGGATCAAGATCATAAGACCTGAAATGAATTATCATTATGCGGTCTAATCATGGATAGTATAGATCTGAATGCTAACACATGTTTTATTCTGCAAATGTTATGATCTAGGTATGAGTAAAGTTTGGAATAGTTGTGAAGTTTAAGTTTGTAGTTGCAGATCTATACGCTGGTTCCCCTTGGTGAAGGTGCGTATACATGTTGGTTTGGCACATTGAAGTAGCGTATACATTATGAAATATGATGTTTGAAGTTACAATTGGTTCTGGTTGTTGATGCAGAGTTCTAGGTTCTGCTCTATGTTCTGGTGACTATATTCTAGTGACAATGTTTTGAATGATCAGATTGATTGATTGTGAGTTGCTTCAGTGTTGATGGGTGTTTCAATGATTGGTTATATTGTAGTGGTGATTTATTTTGAGCTTCAATGTTACTGATGGGTCCAGTATGAAAATTTGATGAAACGTGGCCTTCAAATTGTGGTATTGTGTACCAAGAGTATCCAGTCTAAAAATTCATGAAGTGTGGTCCCTGGAGGAAGAGAGAAGGTCGTAGCCTTCTGTAGGTCGTCTCCTATGTATTGGTAAACATATCAGCCAATACAAGATCAAGGGGGTTGGAGCTCCCTTCCAGTAGCAACTAGAGAATTAGCGAGGGTTGGAGCCTTCAGTAGGCGAGCGTCTACATACTAGTAAACATATCGTCTAGTACAAGAGCTAGGGGTTATAGCTCCCTTCCAGTAGAAGCTGGAGAATGATAGAAGGTTGTAGTCTTCTGCAGGTGGGTGCTGTGTACTGGTATGAGTCTACACCAATACAGGATTGTAAACATGTTTTCCTTATATGAAAAGAAGACATAGACGACAATAGCAGGTGGTTTTTGTCCCACATTAGGTTTCCACCTTAAATCTTGGTGTTCATGTGTGTTGCTTATGTGTGATGGTTTATTCTATTATTACTATACATGGTTACTTTTTATATGGTTAACAAATTATTGATGCACTGACTAAAGATCAACTTATGATGAACTAACTAAATCATAAGATCACTAGATATAATTTGGTTGCGTTAAAGACAATTGCGTGTACACATGATTTACCTTCATTGAAGTAGCGTATATAAATTTGAGTATGAAAAGAAAACATTATTGATTTCATAAATATTGATTCACCCCCCACCCCTCTCAGTATTATTCCCAATAATGTCATGTTGAGTCATGTCATGAGTCATCTCGGCCACATCACTACTGTGGGCCACACAATTGTAATCAATGTAATGTAACATGGAAGTCCAAGAGACCCACATGTAAATATGAAGAGTCATGTAAAGTTGAAGAGTCATGTAAGTAAAACAATCATGAAGGAAGTTGAATAGTCAAAAGGGCCAGTTTTACCCTTGGCTATAAATAGCCCTCATCTGTACATGCAAAAGACTTTTCACCTTGGCTCCTCCTAGATAGCATTGAGAGTTTATAATCTTTTCTTTGAGGAGTGAGCACTGGCTCAAACACCCCACTATTGAGGTTAGTGTTGTAATGGTGTACAGATGTGTCTTGGAACTTTTTCTCAATTCATAAGCCTATTAACAAGCCAACATGTTTTCACACATGTATTGTAATTGTTTGTAAGACTATTCTTTAGACACTTGTAATGCATGTTGCTTTAACTTGTGTTAAGACAGTTGAACTATTCCGGTTGTTCTAATACATAAGCTTATGAAAATGTGTTGTATAAGTTGTTAACATTATCTCGTCTGTGTGGGATATCCTGCTGGACACTCGACAAATGCATTCATGTAAACTCGTTATAACGCTTGTCGCACTCGTGTAGACTATTCCACCGAGTTTTGTACGTGTTATCATTTCACCTTGTGTTTGTGACTGCCACATCTGTGTGGACTACTCCACCAGAAACTATGCATGTCTTATTATGTTGTGTGTCTCTAGCAGAGTTGGGACTATTCCCTTTCAACCTGAGACTCACCTCCACCCTCTCCCTCTGCAGTGAAAGAAAATTGACACAAGTAACACCAAAGCACTCATCAGGCACACGAATCTCGTTGTTCGAAGACAAAGTATACCACTCTCACATGATGACAAGCAAGAGCTAAGGCATATCTTTAAGATAATGGAAGCCGGGTCATCGTACTGGATGGGAGTCCTACACCAAATGGTGTGAGCTCTAGTTGGGACTTCATATTGGGGAGATCCCCTAAATGTTGGTGGGTCCAGCACCCTCAACACCATACTTATACAAGACTTTGATACATAGTGATGTAATGTGATGTAGGGTAACACATTCCCATTATCAACATCATGTTTAGAACGTGGGATGAAAAAAGGTAGAGGAAGAATGACCCCAAGTTTGACACATATCAAACATCCTAGAGAAGCGGTAGTGTGTCTTTGATAGCCTTAAAAAAACACCTATGATGTGAATCTACAACACCAAAGCCATATATTGTAGTGGTGAATATTTTCTTCCTTGAAGAAATTCAAGTGTTGGCAACGATGGATCACTAAATCGTATAAGATCTAGTTTTAATGAAATAAAAGTGGTTAGTTTATTAAGGGACTTGCATCTAATAATGAAGTCTCAATATTATCACACCTATCTCATCACAAGAATAATAGAAGAAATAGTTCCCGATCCATTCTTATTAATTCCACCTCTAGTATAACCTATATAATGAATTAATTAGGTACCAAATCATTTTATATACTTAAACTTATAAAATACTAATTATGAGTATTTGATAATGTGTGAGAAGGAATCTCATCAAAATAGTGGTGTGCGTCCTCTGGGAAGGTCTCAAGTGCCTCTTATTTCTCCCTTGATTCATTCATATGTTTTTCATGTGAAATATCTAAGAATTATTCCATCTCATTAATAACCCAATTTAATCATCAAGATATCCATCATCATTCTCATTGCTCAAATAAACCATCAATAAGAATACAATATCTTTCAAGCAAATTTTAATGCCATTAACAAAGCCTCAAATTCATCCTTAGTATTTCTAAACTCACTTACTCCTTCAACTTGATTATTATTAAAGTCATGCAAAGTTTGGATGGATGTTTTTCTTTTCAATAAATTATGGAAGTTAGAACACATGATCAATCTTTAAGGATTAATATTCATCAAAGAGACTTATATTATCATCTTAAAGTAAAATGAATCTTAACAAACTAATATACATCCATGATTAACATTAAGATATATTGAATAATAGGTTGAGGCATATATTAAACAACATATCCATATATTTGTTGAAGGATTTGTATGAACACTTTTGCATGTAAGCTATATTTCACATCTTGATAAGAACCCATATAAAGTTCTGTTTTTTCTATAGATTGCAATTATTAAGTGGTTTCCTATACATTGAATCAAAAAGAAGCGTTCCTAAAATCATTTCAAAATTAAAAATACTACATTATGCCATGATGGCCTTGACACCCCATATTATTGTGAAGGAAAATGTCAAAATTAAACATATGCTACTAGTAGCACTTTCTTTCTTCTTAAGTTAAAATTATAATGTTTGAAATCATGGTCTTGATAGATATTGTGACCAAAAGCTCAATATAAATATCAGAATTGAAAAATAATGTTACCAATAACACTTCATTTTATTTTGAAGTTAAAATTATAACTTATTATCGTCAAAACCAAAATATTAAAATCAATGTTGAAAAATAAAAATAAATAAACTTAATAAAAAAAAAAAACATTAAAAGAAACCTACACATTTTAAGAATATATTATATATATATATATATATATATATAAATATATATATATATATATATATATATATATAAATAGATATATAACTATGGGGCATAGTTAGAGGGGCCTTTCATGAGATAAGGAAGGGGAGTTATTTAGAAATATTTTCTTTTAATTTTTTTTTCCTTTAAACTTTATATTATTTTAGGTTTGGTATTTGTTTTTTTAACACACACATGTAGTCTAATTAATAGATGAAATGACTTTTATGATTATTTATTTTGGTCAATTTTTTTCAAAATTCAGTAGAGTTTTTAAAAATCATAAGTTTAAGTTATTTGATCTGCAAATTTTAAATGCCTTAAGAATTTTTTAGGGTTTTAAATCCATTTATACTTTCAAAAGTGCATTTTAAATAACAAAAAGTCACAATCTTGCTTGAAAATATAATGTAGAATTTCAAAAAAATTAGTTAGACTTGTCATCTATATATGTGTGTGTGTGTGTGTGTTGGAAATAACACTGAGAGGGGGGGGTGAATCAATATTATCAAGTCAAATATTCCTTTTTCAAAACAAATGATATACGCTACTTCAGTTAGTTAAACCCGCGTATATACGCAATTATGCAGAAGGAAAACCACGTATAAAAAACAACTTTTAATTTACTTTATCTTTCTGATGATGATTGTTAATTTGTGTTGCAGTATCAAATAACCAGTAACCAGAGACAGTAAAACAGAACAGAAAGATAGTCAAGCATAAGAACACAAGATATAAGGTGGAAACCCAATGTGGGTGAAAACCACCTGCTGCAATTCGTCTCTATCTCCCTTTTAAATTAGAAACTTCTTTTACAATGTACCGGTGCAGTCCTTTACCAGTACGCAGGTTACAACCTACAGAGAGCTACAACCCTCTCTCATTCTCCAGCTTCTCCTGGAAGGGAGCTACAACCCCCTTTAGCTCTTGCACTAGCTAAGATACTAGTACATAGGTGCTGGCCTACAGAAGGCTACAACCTTCTCCTTTTTCAGGGGCCACGTTTCATAAATTTTCAGACTGGATCCATGAACATCAATCAATCATCAAGAATTTCTCCAACAACCAAACTCCTTTTCACCAATTGGATCTGAATCAAGTAGATACTTCTCTGACAGTGGTACCCAAAACATAGTACCAGAAACCACACACCAAAATCTAAACCCAGAACACAGCAGCAATAAACAGAAGCAGCTAGATCGTAACTCAAAACATATACGTTATCTCAAAAACCTAAAACATGCATGCATACGCTTCTGTATTTGGAACAACCTGCGTATACATTGTTTTCTTTCACTGAACCTGCGTGTATGCGCACCTTCGCTTCACTAAACCTGCGTACAGATCTATAAATGATAATTCGCACTTTCATATATTCAACCACTAATTAACCCAGATTATTAGTGTTATCGATCAAGCAAGCGCCACATATAACAAACCAGAATCATACAAAGATACTATCATTCAAGCTTAAAGATTATGACCCATCAATAGAACTTATCCTTCTCTTTGTGCTAAGGTTCCTCCTTTATTCAGATCCAGATCTGCACAATAACCCAATTACCAGTATTCCAGATCTACCACTTTATTAGATATTCAATAATAATTCATATGCTCATTTGCCGCAAGATCTCCTTCCTCTTTTATAGTCTTAGGCCTTCCACAATACCACAGTCCAAAACCATAACATTTCAATACCATGAACCCAAAACTAGGGATCAACACATCTGACGAGAAGCCATGGTCCAAAACCATAGGTTAAAATCCAAAGGACTAACTACCATGGACCAAGAGTAAGTTCCCCAACATATACGCGCTTTTGTAACATATAACCCGCGTGTATACGCGTCTTCTTCTAGATGGACCTGCGTATATGTCTTTTTCTTCTTTCTGAGTGCCTGAACTGAGATTTGTCACCAAGTTGAGTTGCCATCAAGTACAACACCTGTGCCATAGTACCAAACTAGAATCATAATGCCAACAATCTCCCCCTTTGGACTTGACGGCAACACCAAGATTCCTCTTTCATTCTCCCCCTTTGTCATCAAGGGCAAAGGGTTGTGCTCCCCCTGAGTACATGCTGAAATCTCTGCCCTGCTGTGATGACCATGCTTCCCCTGACTGTAGGAAAGATCTGCAAAAGGTGTTCTTCAAGATGAACCATGACATATACATCATAAAAGACCTTCCTATCACCACAAGACTCAATACATATATCCTTCACCCAAGAAGGATCATCCACCCAACCAAGTGGGGATCATCCACCCAACCAAGTGGGGATACATCAGAAAATTACATATGACAACCAAGTACATTGCATATAGAGGGGAAAACAAAACAGGCTGTTACATGACCTTGACACCATAAAATAGATATATGACATAGAGACGAAATATGTAGAGCAAGACTTATGAAAGTCACCAAGCAGCAGCATCTGTCAATCACCATTCAGATCAGCAACCATGATTTCCTTCTGTTCTCCCTCTGTACTTGTTCCACCAACAACAACTGTGAACAAGAACCACTAGCTTCTAAGACAATGCCAATAATGCATCATTAGAAGTTTATCTACTCCCCCTGAACCAGTGCCAGATGGTCTCTTTCAGACTCATATCAAACAACTTCCAACCAGAGCCTGTCCCTTCTGATATCCATCAAACCTCCATATACGCGAATTTCTCTGCACCAACCGGCGTATGTATGCAGATTCTCCTCAGGAAACACACGTACACCCATTTTTCTCTGAAACTGACAAGATTTAACAGCAAGATGATGCATCAACTACTCTCAGCTTCTGTCTGAGATATTCAAATGTTTCCCTGGGCAGTGGTTTGGTGAGAATATCAACCACTTGTTCCTTAGAAGGAACATACTCCAATTTGACGTTTTGTTCCAACACTTGTTCCCGGAGAAAGTGGTACTTGATCGGTATGTGCTTGGTCTTTGAATGCATGACTGGGTTCTTTGAAATGCTGATTGCACTTGTATTATCACATAAGATGGAGATAGGTTGTGTACAAGTGATTTGAAAATCCTGCAAGGTTTACATCATCCAAAGGAATTGAGTGCAGCAAGATGTAACTGCCACATATTCCGCTTCAGCTGTAGATAAAGCAATCGAACTCTGTTTCTTGCTGAACCAAGATACTAATCTGGAACCCATAAAGAATGCACCACCACTTGTGCTCTTCATGTCATCCACGCTTCCAGCCCAATCTGCATTTATATAAGCATGAAGTGTGATATCTGTATCTCTAGGATCATAAGCCATAGTTTTGAGTTCCTTGAAGATACTTGAAAATTCTCTTTACTGTCTGAAGATGAGTTTCCTTAGGATTTGCCTGAAATCTTCCAACTATTCCCACTGCATGCATGATGTCTGGTCGTGTACCTGTCAAATAAAGTAGACTTCCAATCATGGATCTATAGGTTGGTTGATGCACTGCTACTGATTCATCATTGCACTGAGACTGCATCCTGTAACCATAGGGGTACATACTGGTTTTGAATCTTCCATGCCATACTTCTTCAGAATCT
>APFE030953761.1:461-32638 GCA_000404065.3 Pinus taeda | reverse complement strand
TAGTAAGGAAATAAAGGCTGCAAAACAAGGAAGGTCAGCAACATAGACAAGATGATCACAAGTGTCACTAGTTGTGAAAAAGAAAAGAAAGAAATTGTCCCGGGCACGCCTAAGAAACTTGCATAACGCACTGATCAGTCATGGAAAAGTGTAGAAATATGAATAAGCAGAATTCAAAATTTATATACAGCTATTGTACATGATCAAAACACAGCAATCAAAGGCATTCTGTACAACTATTATACATAAAATGAGAAAAAGAAATGCAGGAAATTAAAGAGTACTATACAGGCCTTCAGTAAACAGGGGCCCTCTGCCTACTCCAGCTGGCTCAATGATCAGTTACACGCTCAAATGGAGAACAGTCTTCTCATATATTATGTATCAAAATAGAAAGTACAGTGGGGAGTTAAAAATTACATATCATTGGCTAACTATCCAGCGTTCAAAGATGCTTTATTTATAACAGAGGAAAGCAAACTAACTTAACGAAACTAAGCTATTCAAGCAACTGTGTAAAAACACGTAGTCTTGTTACGTCCTCAGATTTAGGCAATGGTCGTTGTGGGCATTCAATCTACTGTTGGATTCATGTTTCCCATTGTCTTCGTGGCTGAGGAAGATGCCACTTGTTCTTCATGTGCTCTAAAACAGAACACGCAGAGCCGTGCCACCGCCAATGACTTCTATTGACCGTAGTTGCCTCCTCGTTGACCACGGGTTTTTATGACCAGTTTGGGTGAGCTGGAAGGACACACACCATGCCCTTGGTTCCATGAACTTGCCCATGTGGCTCTTCTTCCCGGATGACACCTGGAACATATCATTTAATAAAATAGTTGCAGAATCCGGTGTTGGCTGCGGAAACCAGGATCAGCTGCGGAAACCCTGTGTGAGCTGCGGAAACGCAGCACTTTGAACCAAAATTCTAAACCAACAACACAGTCATTAGCATAATTAGCAAACCATGTAAAAAGTTCTAAAATACAATGATTTGAGCAATTTGATGGAGGGAATGAGTGGCAAAAGAAGGAAATGAATAGGAAAAGGAGGCTGAGAGGATGTGTAAAGAAGTGCAGGTTTGAGGCTCAACAATACCCATGCCACTATTACTTTTAGAGGTTTCTCCATGGAAATCATCCTAGAATTTATCAGTAGGGTTACCAACCTTCCCCTTAGATTACCTTGGAGCAAAGATGAAAAGCCAATTGGATAATCTGCCAAGAAAAACTTCTTCTAACCCAATGAAAATCTTGTAGAAGACAAAAATGGCATTAGAAGAATAAGCATACCTTACCCTTAGGATGAGGCCAATTACCAAATTATCAAGTATATTTCCTGTGAAGGGAGGTATAAGATAGTTTATGGCTACCATTTTAGAATTCTCCATGAGTTGAGATATGGCATGGTGTTGAGGGATTTTATCCCCTAGGGCTTTTGGGTGGAACCCTAGCAGAGTGAAAGTTGTCTAAATAAAGAAACATGCACACACACAACCATTATGCTAGAAAAAGCTAATTCTAAAGTAAGAAGGACATACCTCAGGTCCTACGTTCGAGTAGTTCCTCAAGGGTCCAAACCCTTCTTCACGTCCCTTTCGCTCCTTTGCCCTGCAAAACCAACAATGCCAAAGAATGCAGCAGTATATGGACAAATATTTATACAAAAATCATCTTTATGTTATACAAGAAGGAAGTTAGTTATGAACTTTTAAACACTCCAACACCCTAGAAACTCAATATCCCTATTTTCTCTTGCAGTTCCTCATAGATTCCAATGTTAAGTTGAAGGCAAGAGGTCTAGATCAGTTGGCTCACCATGGGTTAATTAAAATGTTAGAGGAAGAAGCCCTCCATACCTTCACAATCCCCATAGCATGGGAAATCTTCAGAAATATGACAAGAGAAGATGATATAAAGGCCCTCACATATGATCTCAGTCCCTTTGATAGTGAGGAGGAAGAGCAGCAAGGGGGAGAAGGGGAGGAAACTAAGGAACAAGAGGGGAAGAAAGAAAACACCAAAACAGAGAAGGAGAAAACCAAAACAAAGAAGGAAGAAACCAAAACAGATCAAAAGGCAACAAAACTAGCAGAGGTAGAGAAAAAGATAGAAGGAAAGGAACAAGGAGCAGAAAAGACAAAAGTGTCCCCTGAGACCCTAGAAAGGGAGGCAGAAGTTGCCCTCACTACCCTCAGCACCCCAATGAAACCAAGAAAAAAGAGGAAGAGGCAGACATCAATGTATTTGAGGGCTCGAAAAAGCAAAAGGATAAAAATAGGAAAACCACAGCCATCTTCAACAGTGCCTATTATAATTGAAGGTTCACCACTGTCAAAGGGGAAGAATCTCCCTCTAAAACTCCCATCACATATGAAAGAGGAAGTCCTAGATCTTCCACCTGGAAGGAAAGAGTGCAACTATAGGACTCAAAAATAGCTCTATAGGAGGCACAGTCTGTTTTACAGGAGACCCTAATTAAGTTACAAGAGACTGAAAAACTTGAGTGAAGGGTAGAAGAATAGCCAAAGGGGAAGGAGGAAATAACAGAGGCACAAGAACCTGACCCCCAACCTAGTTTGGGCTCTTACTACAATCTTCTTGAGGGGGGGGAAATCATTCCACAAAAATTTGTAGTCCCACTTTTATTTGAGTTAGAGAAAGAAAGGATAAGGAGCCATAGATGGATACAAATCACAAAATCCAAGAGGGTAGAGGATATTGGCCACACGGAGAACAAGCTTAAATAAATGGGTAGGGAGTTAAGTGTTGTAAGACATAGAGAGGCAATCACAAGAACTAACTTGGAAACATAAAATCAGTTGCTAAGAAGACAGTTGTAAGAAAATGAGACACAATTGGCATGCATGGCCATCTGGTTTATGGAGGCACTACAGTGCAAAACACCAAAAAAATCATATGGAGTATACCTCAAAGACCAATGGCTACAGTTTTAGATCAAGACTTTGGCACAGAGAGGCACACTGCCTTTTCAGGATTACAGACAATTCATGGACCTATGTGACCAAAGCTCTTCAAAAAACAAGGCAAAAATAACAGAGTTCTATTTGCATAACATGGCCCTCACAAACATGAACATGTGGGACCCCAATGCTAGGCTAGGGGACCTGAAGCTAATGGCCATGGCCTCATGGATGAATCATGAGGAGAAAAGGGAAACATAAATAAAAGAGTTGATGGAAAAAGAGAAAAATGAACCCTTAATGATCAGAGTTGAGCCATCAGACCCCATGGCTCTCATTAGCACACACCAGCTACTTGCAAATAATCCTCAAAGTCCCCCTAAGTATATCAATGATTAGGCTCAGGCCATTGCACATTTTGAGGATATGGAAAGGTTACTTGGGGAAGATTGTATTCATGCTTGTATGAGGAGGTGGAAGACTCTACCACATAGTCTGCAAATCAGGGAGTGTCACTCCCCGACAAGGATGAAAGAAGGATTAAGGAGAGTGCCACTGTACAAGTGCTCCATGCAGAATTTGAAGGTCAATTGGATTGGCCTCAAATTGAGCCCCCCACTATTGCTAGGCTTGCTAGAAGGTAGAAAAGAGGAAGAAGAACAACAATAGTGGGAAGAGGTGGACAGAAAGGAAAGATTCCATGACAAAGAAGAGGACCCCACATCAGAAGCATGGGATGTCAGGGAGGCCATTAGGGCCATCAAAGATGAGGAGATGGATTGAGTTGCTTAGAGGATGAGCAACACCTTTAGCAGGGGGTGATGATGAGCCCCATAAATGAGCAATTATATGGGCTCATTTTGCCCACTAACTTAGCTTAATCCACCATTCTCATTAGTTTATTGCATGTTTTTTATTATATTTATGCTAATAGAGTGAGCTGGGTTGGTTATTATGCCATGGAGTCTAATGTGTGTTTAATGCAGATTTTTGGTCAATTTTGAAGATAAAGTCAAAGATTTAATGGAGAATTGGCAGCAATAATTCGAAGTAGACAAGGGAGAGGATTTATAGGAGGGTATCCCCCTCATTTATGACTCCCCACTTCGAATTCTCCATCATGCAGCTCGAAGAACAAGCAACCACATCAATGCACCAAAGAGGTAGCCGAGCAAGTGGAGGATAAATTCTATTTATCTCAAGTTTTGGGAGCCAAGCCTCCCTGATTTTAAGGAAGTCGTTGGGAACTTTAGTTGTATAAGTAGAGAGGCCTAGGGCCTCATTAGGTTGTTCGAAGTTAGTCAAATTTTCGAATTTTTGTTGCAGCTTTGCTCTGCTCAACTTCGAGCTTACTTTTGTTGACAATTTCATGTAATCTTATTATTATTTTGATAATGAAGATGAGATCTTGTTCGAGCTAGCACTGAGTTACCTCAAAGGGTTGAAGCTCTTGGGTTAGGGCCTAATCCAAGCAACCAAGCTCCTCTTGTTTGTATTTATATGCTTTGTTTCAGTTTATGAATTAGTTGCCGTTAGATAGATTTCTTTCTTAGTTAAGAATATGTTGCTTTTGGTGATTTAGGTTGTTTCCATTTTAGTTTGCTGTAGCAGGTTGAAAAGTGAGAAGAAAAAGATATTAAAAGGCCATCAACAGAGCCTTGGCCTCCTTTCCTCCCTCTGGGACCATGAACTGAGGCCAAGACCCTCTTGCTGCCACAAAAACATAGATTTGCCTTTTCCATAGGATTTTTGGTGTTGCAATTTGTTAGAAGGTTAATGCTTTGTTGTAGATCTATTTCACCATGCTCATTTCTATATTTTCTATAAATTTCCTTCCATGCTTTCTTTCCATGTAGCTTTTTTCAACATTTACTTTCCTAGATTAGAATTTAGACTAGCTTGATGCAAAGTTCTATTTTTTTGACGTAGCTAGTTTCCTTGCTTGCTTAATCTCATGATGTGAGTTTCAGTTCACTTGCAGCAATGCTCTTCTCACAATAAGTTAGCCAATCAGTCATCACCATTCCTCTTTGATCTATGTTCCACGGGTCACCCAAAGTCCCTCACAAATCTGCCTTAGTTTTTTGCACTTTTCTCATGAACTTTCCTCTCTTTCCTTGAATAAGTCCAACCATATTTCTCTTTTTTGATCCTTCTTGATGAAGCCTAGACACCTTAACACATCACCCTATCCTTCAACTACCATTTCCACCCACTTTCCCACCTTCAAAACTTGCAAAACTGCTCTCCTCATCCTCCTGTAAACCTCCTGTAGATCCCCTGCAGCCTCATGTAGATTTTCCTGTAAGTGTCTTTTTGAAGTCCGATTGCAGGAAAAGCATCCAGAAGGCCACCTGGGACCTCCCAGGACCCATCCACACCTTCCTACACCTCTTTAAACTACAAAGTCGCCCTCCATCACCACCTAATTGCTGCCACATTCACAAGCAAATAAATTACATGCATGACAATTTCACCTAAAAATACATAAAAATCCAAAAAGATATTTTTTCTCATTTCCTTCTAGAAGTAGCTTGAGTAGATGTTTACTTCCTAAGTAGGTAATGGCATTCATTTCATGGTTTTTCACCTCTCTTTCTGCAAAAGTAGGATTAGTTGGTTAAGTAGGGTTTGCTAGGTCTACTTCACATTTCAGTCTTCTTTCTCTTTCTGCAAGTAGAGTAGCCTCTGTAGAGTAAAATTTCCTTTCTTTCATCACATACAAAGTTTCTTCTAGAATTCATAGAAGCTGGCTTGAGCTCCTAGTGATCTTGCGTTAGCTGACCAAGTGACAGCCTGCAGTAAGAACTAGTACTTGTGCATACAACACCGTCACTTCCAAATTTGTTAAGAACTACTGGGTTGATAAAAGTAAGGTAGGAAGCCTAGGAGTTGCAGCATTATTGCTACAATACTGGTGCTCACCATCAACTATAATACATGATAGTTCATGAGTTGGACTACAGGGGAGAGCTTCCAACTGTGTGTTTGTTGTAGTTTCTTCAATTATCTTTGCATGTAATTCTCCAAAATAGGTTTCCATAGCACAAATGTCGAAACTATAATTCCCAAGGATGGAGTTGGTAATCGTTACAGGTTCATTGGGGTCATTTAGTTCTGTGACTACATACTTCATGTATCTCTCTCAATCAACTCTCAACATATCTCCTTTTCCTTTCTGAGGCAACAAGAGATGGGACCAATCGGTTGAGAAATATCCATTCAAATTTGTTGACCAGTCCCTACTAAGAAGCATCCCATATATCTCGGGTATGTCAACTACCACTATGTCAATGACTTGCGTGTACTGTGGTTTGGTAGTCATCCGAATCAGCACATCTTTCAATTCTCCAATTACTTTTACATTCATTCTGTCCAGTTGCATAATTTGAGTTCCTGTTTTCTTGGGCATTGCATGAAATCTTTTAGCAACAATGCAAGGCATAATAGTGGATGAGGCACCGAAATCTACCAGGCAATTGTGTATGTTCATGTTGAAGATTTCAAATGTGATAAGGAAAGGTGGAGTCATGGATTTTGATTTCCTTCCTATCATGGCTGCACTGGCATCTTGGGGTGTTCGATTCATTTTTGACAGAGTGGCTTTCATGGCTGATGGCATTTGGGATTTACTAGAGGTACTAATAGGTCTGGACACGGAAGTTTTGGTTTGACTACTCAGATTGGTGGGAGATTTGAAATTCTGTTCATTCATAGCTTTCAAAAGAAAATCTCTTTGCTACGTTAACTTTAACAAATCAAAGTACGTGATATTAGCTTGAGATTTCTTAAGATCATCCACAATGTTGTAATCAATGCTATAAAAAGGGTAGGGCAGAATAAACATGCCGATATTACCACTCTTAGGTGAGAATTTACCATTTTGAGTTGCCTTCATTGCATTTGGTGATGTATTATCCTTCTCTAGATAGGTCATGACTTGAGTACTCTTGGAATTACCACTAGGTTAATTCTTCTCAACAGGAGCCTTGGGAGCGGATGTCTTTGAAGGACAAACATCTCTTTTTGTCTGGTCTACAGGCTTCATCACATCCGCAAATGGTCCTTTACTTCGTCTGTGGATTTCATTAGTGTGAATTTCTTCCATACTATCTTCTTCATCATCATCATTCCCATTTGCATAGAAATCCCATAGTACATTAACTTGAGATGCCTCATCCCTGGGCTCTTCTACTTCGTAATATTCCTCATCTCCCTATTCTTGCTCCAGATCTACTATAGGTTCTTCTTTGGTAAGAAGTGATCCGATAAGAGCTAGGTCTTCCATATTTAAAATCCCTTCATTAGGTGGAGCATGCAACGTAGGTTGACCATGACCACCTTTTGTCTTCTTATAATAGAAAGGTTTGAAGGATTTTTTGTTGTTATTATTTCCTCCATTCCCATTTGTACTCTCTCTAGAATTCCTTTTCATATTGATGACTATGTTTGTCAATTTCTTAATGATCCGATGCAAACCTTCCACATTTGTGGTGTCCCTTTCTTTGATCTTAGCCACTTTGTTATCACTCCCATTATTCTTCTTTAATGATTGTGAGGCTTTCTTTTCTTTGATCGTATGATGACATGCTATGAGATTGATTATTTCATTCTCAACTTTTACAGCTTCATCAATGGCACCCTGTAAGGTTTGTGCATTACTCCTTTTGACCCACATCGTAGTAGGGACAGGGAGAGCAGTGATGTAGAATTCCATGAGCACCTCATCAGTTGGTCTAGCATTAGTCGAGATTCTATTGAATAAAGTGTTGAACCTAATGTTAAAATCCTTGACCTTTTCTTTGGTTTCCATTTTTAAACATGATAGTTCTAAAACCAAGGTCGTAGGTGTCTTATCATTGCCAAGCTTGTCTAAGAAGGCCCACTGAAAAGCATCCCATGAAGTGATCGATCCTATTCTCAAGCTAATGTACCATGTGGATTCTGCACCAATCAGAGTAAAAGGGAATAAGCGACACACCACATCCTCATCAGCTACCCCCAACATGCACATGACTAGGAAGAAAGTCAGTGAATATGGTTATCAACTATTTCTCCCCGCTTAGGGTCAAATTTGGGTAATACTCTTTCTGCGTTCTTTGGTAAGGCATGCTGCTGCCCAAGTACTACTACAGCATCCTGTGCAAGCCAGGGAGGGAGTCCTCCCACAGGGGGTGGGGGTTGATTCCCACCTGGAGGAGGCGGTGGAGGCTGATTCCCACCTGGAGGAGGAACATTAGCCATAGTATGATTTGGGAAGTTTTGGTTGAGGGTCTCCTCTTGGCGTTCTTTGTTAGGATTTTCCAAATCAAGCCAGGGATGTCTGTTTCCTTGATTTTCCAAGCACGAATCACCTCTAAAGAGGGGATCCTTAGGAATTTCCTCCCAAGGAGTGTTGATACTTTGCAAGGACTCTAGCACAATATCTTCAAGAGAAAGGGCTGCAGATTTCTCTTCGTTTATGGGAAAGATCCTTGGCTTTCTTTTAGTGGTCAGAGGTAAGGAATGAATGATGAGGAGTTGAGAGAGGGAACGAGCATGGGCACGAGTAAGTGCTCTAATTGTTTGTTCTTGGGTGATAGGATACTCCCACAGTCTCTCTTCCTTGGGTAACCCAAACCCAGGACTTAGAGTGACATATATTTCTTCAAAATGAGGCTCTTCCAAATGAGTGGAAGGATCTTTTCGACCTTTATGATCCATACATTAATCTTTCTGAATCCATGCGCAACATTTATAGATGAAAACCTGGAAATATGTGAACGGAGGTCAGGCCCTCTTTCTAGTGCCAAATTTGTTGACACGACGAATTTTTGTTATGACAACAAAGGGAACCAACCCGATCGCAGACCCCAAATAGATTCGCTTTTGTTTTGGGTGGCTAGTTCCAACAGGTTTTAAAGGATCTCGTAAAATGTTATAGGTGTTGAAACACTGCTTCCTGGAAGAAGACTTCAATTAAATCAACAAAAGAAACAACTAACCTAGATGCACCATGCTCTACCTATATTGATTCTACCTACTTGTGTTAATCTTAACTATTCTAACCTATCTTGCAGGAGCCTAATTAATAAAGATTAAGAATCATATATGGATTCCAGGTCCCAATGAATCAATTACTAGGTTCATCGATGAACAAGGTTGTATTTAAGCTTAATCGCAGTCTAATCACTCATAAAGGAACACACATTCCTTTTCCTACAAATCAAACTTTCAAATGATGTCTAATATGGTTTCAAATAGGAGGCTGCGCATGAGTTAACCATGATAACGAATTATTTTTAGATAACCAAGACTAGTAAAAAATTGTTCATCATTACTGTGCACAAAACAAAACATATATCCTCATGCCAGCAACAATACTCTCATTCTTAACATAAAAACTGAAGCTGCGAAAGGCTTCTTCTTGACAGAAATATTCTTCTTCATTAGCATTATAAAATTGACCCCTCTTCTGCCAAAAAAAAGTCCTTTACCCATATCCAGAGGTAATACTTATGCAATAAGAAAATTGACCCTCAGTCTTCCATGAAATTCCACCTTCCTGTTTGTTTCAATATGCAAATTAAAATATAAAAACATAGAATGGTCAATGAAACTACTGACACGTCGAGGCCACATTTGCTGGGGTGTATTATTTCTTGGAGGAAATGAATGGATGCCGATGGAAAGAAGAATGATTGCATGCCATCTCTTCACACCTGTATTGACTGAACGTTATTCCATTTTATTTCCTGAAGGCAAATGAATACATTGCGCTCATCATCCAACATCTGGCATGGTTTAAGGTGTATCTGGAGGTAATAATAGCTTGATGGAACTGTGCTATCAGGAGTACCTCAAATTAACATAGAGAGTGCCTCCATTATGCACTGTGGTGGTTCCATATCCCTTTTGTGTAGAGTATGTTTTTGCAATATCGACCTCGGTGGTGCATAGGTGTCATCTAGAGTCCCCAGAGCAACACAAGAACCCTTATACCAACATCTATTATGCTTCTTGTCTTCTCAGAATTTTAGGACATCCTACCCCATTTTGTCCCAAATCCATGACACATGGCAATGAAAATCCAGCTGGTAGAGGTATCATTCAAAGGTTGCATTACTTTCTCAAATTTTATTACCACCTCCTGATCCCTTTGCATCTTTCGTTGCAACCCTTCATGATTCTTATGCATAAACTCGCCAACCTCGCTTTTCTTCTCTTGGTTCTTGCCTGCATGAATGATCAACATTAGCTATGATTGTGAGAGATATGACAGAAATCCCTAAAACAAACCTTACCTTCATAAAAACTTTCATAAAGAGACCAACTCTGCAACTGGGGGTTATATGAGTCCTTCCAGCTCTAAATCTCAAGAGGGTGCGATGATTTTTTGGGGACTAATGATTAAAAACGGAACAGATAGCTAAGCAATGAAATGGTTAAAGTCTTTCAGCACGATGGGGATTTGTCTGTTCAAATTTTGTTTTCATTTATTCATATTCGGTACTGTGAACTGAGAACCCCCAAGGAACTTTCCCGAAATCTAGAGTTTAGGCATCAGGGGAAGCGATCACATGACAATCTTAGACTCTTTCTATCTTAGGTGAGGTTTCAGCACCAGACACGATTCAACCTTCAAGAACCTTTAGGTTGATTCCATGGATTATATTTTCAAGCATTTCATGACACTCTCTTGGCATGCCTAGTCGTAGTTCCATTTTAATCTCACAGCACATTGCAACCATAATTAATAAACCATTGAACCATTTAGCTTTGAGGACATAATTCCATCTGACAACTACGATTATCATTCAAAGAGTCGAAAGATCAAACTTCTTAAGGGACCCATTCAAATTTTCCCCCAAAGAAAGTTTTAATAGGGTTGTGGTTGTGGCCACAACATGTAGTTAGTACACTCATATATTTGTGGCCTGACGTATACCCAATCCCTTGGAGGGTATGAGTATTTTGTGACCTTCATAGATGACTTCTCTAGGAAAACCTGGGTCTATTTTTTTGAAGACAAAGGATGAGGTATTTAGTTGCTTCCAATAGTTTAAGGCTCTTGTGGAGAATAAGATAGGAAATATGATTAAGGTACTTTGTATGTACAATGGAGGTGAGTATACCGATAAGGACTTCAAGAGGTTCTATGTGAAGGAGGGCATCAAGGGAGAGTGGAAAACTCCATATAATCCAAAACATAATGGAGTAGCAGAGTGGAAAAATAAGATAATTGTTGGGGCAACAAAGGCAATGTTATATGAACAAGATATGCCCGAGTTTCTATGGAAAGAGGTGTGTAGCACAACAATGTACACACAGAATAGGGTTCCTCACAGAGCATTGGGGAAGATAACACTAGAGGATGTTTCACAAGGAAGAAGTAAGAGGTTAGACACTTCAAGATATTTGGTAGCATATCATACTATCATGTGTTGGATGATAAACACACCAAACTTGATCATATAGTAGAGAAGGGATATTTCGTTAGCTATAGTTAAACATACAAGGAATAAATGATCTATATTCCTGGTAGCAAGAAGATCATCATGAGACGATATGTGAAGTTTAAGGATGAGAAATCCTTTAGGAGGTATTGTGAGTTTCCATCGGATGATCAAAGTGGGCTAGCAAAATCTCCAAGGGTTGAGAAAAAACCGCAGGGACAACAACATGGTCAACAAAGTACTAGTACAATTACCAGCACATGCACTAGCTTGGGTGCAAGAGGTCCTACGAGTTCACAATAGATAGAGAATCAAGGGAAGGATGAGGAATTTGAAGCTCCAACCACCACTAGCAGAAGAAGTAGAGAGGTGCTTCAAATGTTGAGAGATGCGCAGGACTTCATGGGAGCTCCTAGATTGAGCACCATAAAGCACAAATATCTAGATAGGTAAAAGGCATTGGTGACAAAGTTTGTTGACAGGTAACCTTCCACCTATGATGAGGCTACACAACATAAGGTGTGGCAAGATGCAAAGGTGGAGTACAACTCCATCATGATCAACGATGCATGGGAGGTTATGCCTAAAATAGTGGATCGGGTAGTAGACAAATTCATATCGATCTATAAGATCAAGTATGTTGCAAATGGTAACATAGAGAAGTATAAGGAAATGTTCTTGACCAAGGGGTATGCCCATAAGGGAGGCATAGATTATGTTGAGACCTTCGCACCAATGGCCAAATATACCTTTATTATTGCAGTGATCTCATTAGCAATGTAAATGCGATGAAAAATTCACTAGATGGACGTCAAGATGACATTCTTGAATGTGGTGATAAAGGAGAAGGTGTATATCTAACAACTAGAGGGTTTCGAGACACATGAGAGAGACACAAGTGTGAAGAATGGAGAGGGAACCATACAGTTTCAAGCAAGCTATCAGAGCATGGTATGGCCACATAAACAACTATTTGCAACATATGGGCTTTGTGAAGAGTGAAGCATATTCCAACCTCTACTATTTGATGGTAGGTGGTGAGCCACTCATATTGGATTTTATATGTGGATGTTCTCTTCTTGACAGGGTCATTAGGGCTCATAGAGGACTGCAAGAGGGACTTAGCAACAGAGTTCAAGATGAAGGACTTGGGATTGATGCATTACTTTCTAGGACTGGAGGTATGGCAGATAGACATGCAAATCCTCCTTGGGCAATAGAGATATACTATGGCGATCCCGAAAAGGTTTAGGATGTAGGACTATAGACCAATGTCGACACCTATGATTGCTAATTGGAGGAAGATAGATGCATCAAAGGACACAAATGTGGACCCAAACTTATATAGATATCTCATTGGATCTCTTATACATTGGTCAACATAAGACTAGACATCTATTTCATGGTCAACACTCTCAGTTAGTTTATGGTGGAGCCAAAGAGAGTGCACTGGACAGTAGCAAGACATATTTTGAGGTATTTTCTCTACACATTTGAGTATGGTCTAAGATATACTCAAGATGATGGTGTCAGTTTGTGTGGATGTACATATGAAAACTGAACATACATTTCAGTGGATCGGAAATGCACCTCAAGGTGGTACTTTAGTATTGGTTTAGGGGTTATCTCTTGGTTCAACATAAAGCATAAGTCCATGGCATTGAGTTCTGCAGAGGAAAACTACATGGTAGCTAGCATGACCACATGCGAAGCTATTTAGCTTTGAAAGATACTAATGGGTTTTTTTGGTTAGCGGATGGAATCAACCAATGTTTACTGTGATAATCAAAGTTACATCATGCTCTATGAGAATCTAGTATTTCATGATAGGTAAAAACATATCGACATAAGGTACCGCGTCATCAGAAATTGTGTGTAACATGGGTTAGTTTGGCTACATCATGTTCACATAGATTAGTAGGTTTCAAATATTATAATGAAGGCCTTGGGTAAGGAAAAGTTTGTCTTCTTTATGGATAAGATGGGAGTAGTGGAGAAAACCTTCTTCGATAAGAGGGAGTGATAGTTTTTGTAGCATTGAACAAATGTTCTAGTCTCTATGGTGTCTATGAGGCTAAGGAACAAATTTTCTCCAATATGTAGAAAAAGTTAAATTAATTACCCAATTATTAATTATTTCCCTAAGTCTAACTTAGGAAAACTGGTTAATTAAATTAGATTAATTGAGGAAAATCGATTTTATTGTAGAGACTTTTAGAAAAGTCACTTTATGGGGTCAAGATGATCTTAGCCATCAATTGTAATTAGATTGTGGCAATTGGTTGCTTAACAAGAGATTATAAGAGCAAATCGAGGGGGATTTTGAGGATGCACTTGAGCAGTTGCACTTACCCACTTGTAGAGATTAAAAAAGGTGTAGTTGAAACATAGGGAGACACCAACAACAAGGGTTTCAGCAAAGAATTAGGGAGAATGTTTTTGGAAAATAATTCCACATATTTTCCAGCTTTCCAGTGACAGGAAGGGAGCTAGAATTTATTTGCAAAGAGGTCGTACTAGGCCGTGTGAGTTAGCTAGTGCGCAGATTTGGGTAGTAGATTGATTTTGAGTTGCCAAAGTCAGGTGCCAGAGGAAGTGCGAGTTACAAATGGATGAAGGGTTTGTAGAGACAATTTTCTGGTAGCAATGTGAGTTCTAGTTTGGGTTGTAGGTATTTCTAGTTTTTCCAGTGAGCAAAGCAGGGAAAAGATGCAAATAACACTGAGGAGGTTGAGTTTATTTTGCATAGGAAATGTGGGTTTCCATATTTTTTTTTTCCAATGGAGAAAGTTATCAGAGATTTTCCAGTGTTAGGAAAGCAATTGATGTGTGCTCTTTTTTTTTTTTTCTCGGTAAACTGTCTAAATTTCTATTATATGTACAAGTGGAAATTTACATGCATAGTAGCTGGACTTGACAGAATTCCTTGGCCACCAGAGGTGCCATGGGTGAAACAGACCGATCCATAAGCTCCCACGCAGGGGTAGCATCTATCATGATTACCTGAGGCCTCTGAAAGGCCGACTGAGGCACAAAACTGATCCAAAATGACAAAATGACAGAATTGAGGCACAAAACTGATTCCGCCCACGCAGGGGCCTCCTTCACTAACCTACTTGGGTCTGCTACTAACCGACGTAGTGGCATTAACCATGACTAAAAAGACTGGACATATATCAGAAGCAACATGAAAACAGAACTAGATCTGACCCGAACCATATAAGCAGCAGTAAACAGATAACTGGACCTGAGCTGGGTGAGGATGGCCACGCTGGAGCATGCAGTGGAGGGTTACTCGTCCTCAGGAGGTTTCTCCTCCTCAATTGTGCACCACCCTTGCCCTTCAGGAATACCCTCCCACATGGCCGCCCATTTGGCGGAGTCTGGAACCTTTGCTGTCTGGGAGGTAGAGGGGACCGCTTCCCTGAGGTCGTGGCGCCACTTGGTGGAGGTGGCAAGGGATTTTCATGACCAGGGTTTTCCGAGGGAGGATCTTCCCCTCCTGGAGGTGTCTCCTCTCCCGCCTCTTCCGGGATTTGCGTGAAGAGCACAGAGACGTGCGCCCGAACTCCTTGATTGTCCCCCGCCTTACCCAGGGTGAAGACCACAGAACCGAATGCCGGGAGGGCTGGCCCCTCAACGTTTGCCCTGCTGACTTCGACGTATTGCTCAGCATGAAGTGGCGCGACCCCTGCCCGACGATGGCAGTAGCAACAACAACAATGGTGGTGCTCCCTTTCTACTCCGCCACGTCCACGACCCCGGCTCGAGCCTCGACCAGAACCCCTCCTACTGGGCTGCTGGTTACGAAGCCTCGCCATGGACAGTTCTTCCCCACCTGAATTTGCCTGGAGCGGGTTGCAAAACCTCCCCAAAGCCAGAAATTGTTGCCCCAACTTCCCAAACTCCTCCACCACCTGTGAATTGTCTTGGTGTTCCACTGTGGCCTTCCCCAGAGCTTCCCAGTTCTCCTTCCTCGCCTTTGAATTGGCCACCCTTGGCTCAGACAGCACCCTCCCATCTTCAGAGTATGCCTTTGAATCGGCCACCAATGCCTCAGACAGCGCCCTCCCTCCTTCAGAGTTCGCCTCCCGAACCTCTGAGATCGATTCTCTACTAACTGTGGCGCTGCCGAAGGTCTGAGAGCCGACCCAGAGGGCAGCCTGTGATGGCGTGCACCTCGACCAGCAACAGGCTTTCCTCTGCAGCGGAGCTCTCGGCAGCAATACACTAGCGTGACAGTGAGTTTCCGAATACAATGGCTTGTTGCAGTCCCCGGCTAGATATATAACGCTTCTCCAATGTTCTGAACGCCATCCGAAATCCGCCATCCCGTCATCCATGTCTGCAATGAATGCCCTGAGCTACCACCCCGCCATATTAAACCTTTGATGGCTGGGGTACTGAGGGAATTAATCCGCATGGTGCGTCACATGCGAGCCATGTGGCTCGATCCCTCGTGCCCCGGGGAATTGATGTGTGCTCTTTAATTTGCTGAAAAATTAATAATAAAACCCTCATATGATGAACTGGTTTTCCCAAGTTGGGATTTTTCCAAGGACATTTTTCCAAAAACACCGGTGTCAATTCTTATGTGTGAGCATTATTTTTTCAATTAAGAAGTATTTAAATTTGTGAAAAGTGCAATAGTGAATTAATCATTATTTTCTATAATAATTCTGTGAAAAAAAAAAACTACATAAGTTAGAATAATTTTTTCAGTGGCTGAAATTAAGAAAAATTCACAGAGCATACTCACTGATGTAGATCCTTCTATTTAAGATAGAATCTGTTAAATATGCATATAATTGCTTGAGAATGAAGGATGCTGAATAGATCTTTAACATCTAGAAAGTTAACTACCATAGCCAGAATCTGATCCACCTATTCCACAATGCAAGGTCTAGAGATTTTGAGGATCGGTTCAAATTTCTTTTGTGTCTTCACCTTTCTTTTTACAACAACATTAAACAAAATTTAACCTTTATTCCAAGAAAGCCTCCCCGCAGCCTCAAATTTATGATAATGGATGAGTTACATTCAATGGCATAGTATATTAGTTGGATGGTATATTGTAATTATTTTCCTGAATAAATCAAACTTTGTAACTTCATTGGAATTCCCAACTTATCTTGTATATTCTGCTTCATATCTTGCACCATATCCATTGTCTGAACCCTGAACCATGATAAGAACCAATTTCCCATCTAGGTTAAAATTTGAAAAGGAACCTCCATGAAAAAATCTGTTTGGTGACTCTCTCATCCAATCAATTTTGGGTTAGATCCCCTTTCTTCAGAACTTCCATCTCTGGTTCAAGATTTCTGTCAACAATCACCAAATTTTCACTTTTACAAATATCTCAACCCCATGGATTCCTCGCAGCCCTGTCCACAATCGTCTCTATGATAGAGAGAAGATAAAACTGTGATGATTTTACAGATTCTTAAGATCCCGCAACCTTGACAACAGCAAGATCTATGTGGCAATAGACATACAATCGCAGATCTGTGTTAAGGAAAGGAACATTCATCCCTTTATTCGCTTGGCATAAAATACTCTCGATCCATGACAACCTTAACTCCTCCTGGTTGGTGTCCATCCTCATAATCAAAATTTGATAACTCAGGAAATTTTGTTAGTCGTTCATGGTTAAATATCCGTCACAACCACTCCAAATTTGCATATCTACTACAATCATGGATCCCATACACAGTGCCACAAATTGGGTTATTTGTGGCTTGCATAAGCTCAACCATTCAACAATCTCCTCCATAATTAGTGAAGATTCATACCATGCCATACTAGAAATCTGCAGCGTAACTAAGATCCTCCTTGTGAGCAATGGAAAAACTCCGCAAAGCATTTCTTAGGGGAACCCTAACACACAAGATCACCATCACTCTCCAAAAAATGAATTTCATTACTAATCCTCTAACATTTCCTTAAAAATGAATCTCATTAATAATCCTCTAATATTTCATTAAATCCATGTATGATCCAATATTATATTTATATTACAACTGTTTATGCATATATGAATTTATATAATTTAAGTGTGTATGGTATAAATAAAAATTATATATATATATATATAAAAGCAAAATTTAAAGATTAAAATATATTTTTTTTGATCTAGTTTAATTTGTAGATGAAATAGACTTTTTTAACCCGAATTTTGTAAAAATAATTTGAAGAAAGAATGTGATTTTTGTTGTTTAGAATTCATAAATATATTCACCACCCTAGAAAACCTCTGAGACACTCGAATTCTACAGATTAAACAACTTAAACTCAAGCTTTTAAAAATCTCTTCCCATTTTGATTTCGTCTACAAATTAGACTAATTTTTTTTTTAATATACTTATATTAAAATATTTTAAAATACATACATGTATTTTTATTTCTTTAATTATTTATTTATATATTTAACCTATATATTTTATTGAAATATTACAATAAATTTGTATATTTTAAATGTATATGATATAAATAAAAAATTAACATATATATTCAAAAAATAATAAATGACAACACAATTTAAAAATTAAAATAATTAAGAAATAATAAATAACAATCATATATATATATATATTATTGAAATATTATACTTCTATTATAACTTAAAATATATATATATTTAATTTTTATATTTTATTGAAATATTATACTTTTATTATAATTTTATAAATATATAATTTGGTGTAATTTAAATATATATTATATAAATACAAAAGTCACATATATTCAAAATGACAACAAAATAAAAATTAATATTATATATTTATAACTTAATATTTTAGTGAAATATTACACTTTTATTGAAATTTACCTTCCTCTAGTGGATTCAAAGTGGTTTCAAATAGAGTACTACTAATAATCATAAAATGATTATAATACATACACTTTTTATTTTCTTATCAATCTAATTTTAACTCTCAAATTTATAGTAATTTCACTTTAACATGCTATTTATAAATATATAAATTTATGTTCAAGGTGGTTTTGAACAAAGTACTACTAATAATCATAAAATGTTTGTAATACATACACTTTTTATTTTCTTATAAATCTAATTTTAATTCTCAAATTTATAGTAATTTCACTTTAATATACTATTTATAAATATATAAATTTATGTAATTAAGTGTGTATGGTATAAATAAAAATTTAAGTGCACACATATATTTAACTAGCATTTGCACCAGACGTTGCAAAGAAAACGCCGTAAGGCAATAGATAACATATAACAATATGTAAGGCAATCGATAGAATATAACACTAATTAACGCTCCTTTGCCTCACCACCTCCAAGCTAGCACCTGCTATGCTGGCAACCAACACCCGCGCAATTTCAAACGATCCCTTATGCCAAACATTCATTTGCTCCATTCGCACAATCGGAATAGGTCCTCTCGAGCATTCGTTTCTCCTGTTCACGGTGCTTGCTCACCTCGCAGGTCCGCTCGCGGTGTTGAATCCCGGCAGGCTGCGCCCTAGGCGTAAGGTAAATTATACTCTGTGAACAATGACATCCACCATTTTGGTGGGCGCCTAGAAGACCCATGCATACAAATCCCACCCCGTGCTGCTACAAATTATCTGCATTGGCAGCTCCTAGCGTCTGGCGAAACAGATACATTCAAGGTCTCCATTTGGGCACAGGTTCGAGCGATGTTGAAGGTGTTTTCCCATTACACCGTAATCAGTTACGAGATTTATAACGAACCACTTAGCCATTCAGACATCTTCAATAGTTTTTAGGACGTGGTTTAATGGTTAATAGTTAAGTAGGGAGGTCTAATCTCAAACAAAATTATATATATCTGAAAATTGCTCCAAATGCGGTCCAATCTCAAGCAAAATTATATATATTTGAAAACTGCTCCAAACACAATTTTTTTAGTTGAAAAAAATACAATAAACCACCGCCATTACAATTGGAAACTTAAGCTCCTGCATCGAGTGTGCTTGATTGTGTACTACCCACTTAGCCATGGAGGCCATGAAAATCAGATAACCCTAAACCACCGCCATTGCAAGCTTCCTGCATCCACTATGCCTGCCTGTGCACTTTGCCAGGTGCATAGTTTATTTGGGCTTTTCATTGGGGTGAGATTTTGAGTACAAATATATTCAATTCCGTGAGAGGAATTTGGTGCACATTAATTTTCACATGCTTGCTAGGAAGGATGACCACGGAAAAATGCAAGGGCGCCAATCGGTGGAGCATCGATGTAAGTAGTAGGCTGAGACTACCTGAAGTATGTTGCCACATTTTCTTTATCCTCCTTTTCAACTGAAAACATTTTCCAATGCTCCTTGGTGGGGTGCCATTGCTTTCTGCAATAAATTAATTATACCTTGCTATTTTAGCAACAAAAAATATAATTTCAAGTGAATCTCATGTTCGTGTGAGATCAACAACCTTTTTCTCGAACTTCTTGTTCCTACTTGCTGAAAGAAAAACTGTGTTTTTTGTTATCAACCTTGAATATTTCTTTCATGTCTTCTCTTGCATTATTATGGCGATCTGGGCTCTATGTCAAATGAAGTGACCAGATTGTCATAATATTAGGCTAGTAATGCAAGCAACGCGATGACTGCATGTACATTTTGAATTGGTGCCTCAACAGGTGCTAGCATCTCTAACAATTTTTTGAAGTGATTGATGTTGTTGGCCACATCTTATGTTGTCATGTTTATTTGTGAAAACTTCCTCAGCTATATCTTAGGATGACAGCTTGATATTCATAAATTTTAAACAACTTGAATTTCAATTGATTGTTGTGTTTGGCTACATATTAGGAGCCTCCTCTTTATTTGGTGAAGTTCCCTCAGACAAATCTCACAGATATAGCTTTATTTTCACACACATGTGCCCCATTTTTCTTTTGGTGTATTTTTCTTTTGGTGTTTTGGCACTGCTGATGTGAGTCATTTGATCATTAATGCTCAAAATGCTACAAGTAAGAGTCCTGTGATTATTAGTTTCCCATTTGTTGATTCTAGTAGTTCATATGGTATGTTTGACTTCATCTTCTTCCAAAATGCTAAATGATCTTGTTCAATAATGGAATTCCCATTTGCAGCTTCCAGATGAAATCCCATGTTGTTAAATTTTACAACCAGATCTGTTTTAGACAAAGAAGAAAGTCAAGCTAGCTACATCCATGGTTTTGGTGTACTTTGAGACTTCTAATTTGCATGGGTGTTTGTTGTATTGCTTGTTATTTTTCAAATAGGTAACCAACCTGAAGATTAAAGTTTGGCCTTCCTTATGAACAGACCATTAGCTTTGGTATCAAATATTGGAAAAAGTTCCAATAATCAAAGAGAGATATTGAGCTTGTGTTCGCAACACTAGAGTGCTCAGCAATTGGAATCAAATTTATTGATTAAGGCATGAATGTACAACAAATAAAAGACATACCATCCACTAAAATATTTTAATTTTAGCAGAAAGAATGATGTATTTACAATGGACAAATATTAGAGAGTAAAATATACGATAGAGAATTGCAGTGCTTTGGAAATAAAATGCATGAGTCAACCTTACATTATCTGGAATTCTCCCACACTTACAGAGTGTGACAACAATTTATCTATTCAAGTTGTTGCCTGATTATCATGCTATCTTCTCTGTTGCATTCTCCTTGTCTGTCTTTTTTTGTGACAATTTTTGTTGCCTCATTATATATTTTTTTATTATTTAATTAAATGTATTAATACTTCTCTATAGATAAAGGCTAAAATGTTTTTTTCTTCCTAAAGGGCTATTCATAAAGCAAGGGTCAGTTAACCTTCCTAAAGTACTATTCAGTTGTCCTTACGTAGATAGTAAGACAAAACCTTGCTTTCTAGGAGATGCAGGTCCAGAGGATATGTGAAGATTAACAAAAAATCTAACATTCATTATATTTATCTTGCATGTTTTAGTTGATGTATTTCCTACATTTGCTATCCTTGATAAACATGATTATTTGTTTGCCTCCTGTTAGAAAGGGGTAATTTGGGGATAATTGTTGCACCAGGCCTTGGGCTAACTTGGAATATGTGTTATTCAATGTAAAATTTTATTGTTGCTAACTCAATGTAGCTTATTGTTACTACCACCTGATTCAAGAAAAAAACAAAGTTGGATAGATAAGCTTAGAGTGTATTGTCTTAAGATCCAAGGCCCAAATTATCTGTTGAAGCCTGAATTTTATATTACCATGTATTGACTGAAAATCTAGAAATATATGGTAGTATTTTTTTCCTTGAGCTTTACTGTGACTGTGTTATCAAAAAGGCCTATTTCTTTTCAACTTGTATGGATGTCTGGGGCTTGGCATGGTTTTTTGGCTAGATGTTTACATAGCAGCTGTGTGAAGGCAAAACACTCTTCTGCTTTATATTTGTTGTAACTTGTTTTATGGTGCATCTATAGGCTGCAATAGTCAGTGCACAAAAAATATGGAAGCAAGTCAATTATTTACACAGAAAAAACTTGAACAACACAGACAATGCCATAATGCCACTACACAACATATGCCCAAGAGCCAGTAAGACATGTTTCCTTTCTAATTTATGGCAAACTATACTTTAGGAACTATTGAAACTGTAGAAAACTTTGGAACGTTAAGAAGGCATTCAACAGTTAAATAAGCCACCTTTGATGCAATACATGAGCTCCCAGTGTTGGATGGCAGTTTGACTTCTATTAATCCTCCAGACAAAACACCTTCGATGCTATTTATGAGCTTCCAGTGGTGGTTGGCAGTTTAACTTCTATATTATCATTCTCCAACAAATGTGAATCAGTGATTTAGACTTTGATTCCATGTTGACCCATTTCAATTCCCAAATAAAAATGTATTACAAATCCTGGTAGCCCAAATTAACTTAGGCATTGTTTACGAAGGTACCATGCGGTGATTGTGAATCCAACCTCCACTTCAATGACTTATTCCTTTGTGAGGTCCCAACATGAATCCTAGATTGTTCTCTTTTTGCAAGGTAATGGTTATCAGAGTCTAGTGACTATCAGTAATACAAAGTGTTGGAGTTGATATTATTCCCTTGAGAGGTCCCGTCATGAATCCTGGACCATTTATCTTCCTCCATGGTAATTATTATCACACATGTGAATTGTCAATTGAATAGTAAAGTTTACAAATCACAATTGTTGACAGAATCTAATCCAATTCAAAATGTGATGCAAGCCCTAGAAGTGTTTTACAAATCCAGAATTCTATACAGGGTATGATCTCTATAACTAAATCCTGATCACAACATAAATTCTGAGCTCAGTTAATATCACTGAAGAATCTATCAATATCTTAACTGGAAACAAATTTTGTTTTTGGTTGTGAGGATTGCTCGTGAACCAGTGAGACTCCTGTATCATTTTTCATACCATAAAAACCTTGTTTACATTGATTCTGTTGTCAGAGGACAACATCTCATGCGTGACAGATCATTCTCAAGACTCGTACTAGTACTACAGCTAACAGGAAGGGTTGGTCTGTGAAGGCATGAAGTGCAGTGGATAATCCCTATATATAAAATGACCCTATATATGAGCCTTCTCTGTTTACACTACAGACAAATTTACTTTGACATAGAGGCGTAAGGAATCAGGATCTACAAAACCGAATTGTGTTAACATTGCACAAAGGTTTAAGGACCTTTTTCCTTCAAAAATAAGATTAAGGAACAATCCCTAACTCTGTTAACATTGTACACAGGTTTGAAAATCATTTTAATTAAGTGCAATTTAATTATTTTGTGTTTTGGATTTGTTTATTTGGGGTTATAATTTTCGGTACGATTATGATTTTGTATTATTTAAAATATTTTTTTGAATAGATAAATAGATTAGTACTATGAAAATTCCTTCTACTCACACATCTGGATTATGCAGATTTAGATTATGTAGATTTTACAACTCAAACTTGTGATTCTAACTCTTTCTTATTAAATTTCAATGAATCAAACAAAAAAATATAACAAAAAAACACCAAAACATAAAAGATTTGACTGGATTAAACTAACCCTTACCAAATGGAATATTATAAAAGCACTACAGAACTATGCTTTCAATGTTTAAATCAATGAAAACTACAACTACTCCCGACCCACAAGATTAAACATTTCTATGAAACAAAGATATCAGAAATTGCAATAGTAAATGGTTTAATCAAACAGTCAGAAATATGGCAATGAATCAAAATCAATGAAAACTACAGCTACTCCTGAGCAACAAGATTAAAGATTTCTATGAAACAAAGATATCAGAAATTAGAAATTCTCCCTATTTCACATATAGTATTCAATATTATCTGTGAGATTGAATACCATTTCTGATCACATAGATACATCATGTAAAACATACCACGAAGGTTGAACACTATTTCTGATCACACAGAGACATCTTGTACAACATACAATAAAGGCAACAACCAGTCTGATATAAATTCCGCAACCTCTTTCATAAAATTCAAAGCTACATAATTCTAGAAACTGCTAAACTCCTAAACACACTCTCTCTATAGGACATAACTCAAAAATGTATATAAAGATTATTGGGTCATTGAAAAAAGGCAGGGGCGTCGAGGTCACCTTTGCGTTGAAAGATGGCCGCATGTACTTCGTAACCCCTGAGAAGAAGGCCTTTTGCGATCTAGAGGCCGACATAGGTCGAAGCATCCACAACGCACTGAGTCTTGGGCTTGTAAGCATTATACTAGATTTTTCTAAGTAGACTGACTAATGAGTTCATTATTGCCTGAAAATTGTCTGAAAGTAATGTAGACACATGAGAGATGTATATTCCAATTCGCATATGGCCATATTAGATACTAATTACATATTGGAACACATGTGTCAGAACAACTGAGTTGCCCTGCCTAATCTTGTGATGTAATCATCCTAGAACCTTTGCAAGGGAAAAAGGCTGGGGTTGAATGCTGCAGACTCAATATAAAATCCTGTACAAAGTCCCCTTTTGTTGTCATCAAAGCGATTCCAGAAGGACACTTACTATATGGAGCATGTGACAAGTTTGCAGCTTTAAGAGCTGCTACCTTGAGTTGATGCAAATCTTCAGAGCCTGAAGGGTTGTGGATATCTTCCTCCTTTACATCTACATCACCGTTACATAAGTTCAACGCATCTTCCTTCACATCTCCATCACTACACTTAAGATTCAATTCAGGAGAATTCATCGACCGGAATGCCAAGCCATTAAAGTGAGTTTGAAAAACTGGTGGCGTGCTTTCCTCCAAATCATCTGGACCAAATCGGTGGGGAAGGAAATACAATAGAGACCGGGTCTCGGCATGCTCATCAGCAATCAATATGTTAATCTCAGGAACACCCCAAACTTCTTGCAGAAATTGCCTGCAATGCCCACATGGGGCCGCTGAGACTGCAATGAATCTAAGCTGGGCCTCCCCGTGTTACGTTGCATTGGCTACCAGAAACTGCTCGGCATGAACAGAATGATTCAGAGGAAGACCTTCAAATTCCAAATAAAAAGTACATAGGAAAACCTCGGCAAGTAGGGTCTTGACACAAGTCCTGAGACCTCATGGATTTCCATGTCAATCCATGGTTGAACCTATGACAACCTACTATGTGGTTCTTTTTCTCAGTAATCTTTGCCCCATCATACCTACCAATAAATATTAGATAATGGCCATGACTTTTAATACAAGAAATTCACTCCAATGTGTTATAAAATGTAACTATGTTCGGACTTCAATAATGTACTTGATTCATTATGTAATGTACTTGTCAAAAGAATAACGGAAATAATTTTTATTATTGAAATAATGAATTATTAAAGCATGGGTTTCATGCTTAGGTCATCATTATATTAGTTAAATTCCCCATTGAAGAATCTTAGGATTAATATTGAGTTTATAGATCCACTGTATATTCGAAGAGACCCTTCTTGGGCTTTCGAACCATCTAAAAAGGTTTTGTATCAATTAAAATATGAATTATGTACCCTCCATATCATGTTAGCCTAAGGGAGATCAAGTCGGCCTAAAGACCTCCCATTTGACCCACAAAAATCCTATATCTTGAAGGAGGTCAAAGTCATTTGAACCAACTCACTCTCAAGTAAGTTCGCTATGTCAAGAGGAGCTAGAGAAGTGCGAAGTTTGTTTCCGGGAAAAGGAAATAAAAGGAAATGAAAATACAACATATATATGTTGAAATGAATCTGAACATTTTTTTTCATTAAATATGTATTTCAAAAAAATACTTACATTTGACGGAAGAATATTTGTAAGGAGACCATTGAATGGAGAACTCAATATCGTGAGGGAGAATAGACGCTGTAGTGGGAGAACTAGAACTAATCGTTATTATTTGAAAAGCCATCGATACGATCACATAGCATATATAATATATAATCTATTTGGTAGGGTCTACACCACATAATGTTTAACGGAGTACATATTTTTATGAAATTCCAAGTTATAGTTGTTAAACTTCAAAATTTTAAGTGACTTAGACATTTTTGATGGTGTTGAATCCATTTCCACCATCAAAAATACTATTCAAACACTGCCTCTACAAGATTTTTTGAGATTTTTTTGCCCTGATTCTAGCCACTTTTGACCGTACAGGCAATTCCTTTGTCATTAGACGACTCCTATGAAGTATACTACACTGGGAATCGAGAATCCCTGGTTTTGTAGAACAACGCTCTAACCATTGAGCATCAAAGTCATAATTAATATCATTATTTTATCTAAAATATTATATTTAATAGATAAAATAACTCATTTCACATCCTTATAGTTATTGATGATAGATTTTCCTATTATTTAATAATAATAAAAAATTTGAATGACATCTTATATTATTGAGTGTGTATATAGTTAGTAAATAATAATAATTTATGTATAATTTAAGTGAGTTAATAGTTAAAGAATACGTTTTTTTCCCGAAAAATAAGTGAATTGAAATCTATAATAAATTGATATAACACTAAAAATTATATCTAACAACCCATAAACTAAATATACCAATATTTATAACTAAAAGTTAAAATATTTTCGTAATGGACCACCTACCCTTTCAACATTATCCCAACAAACCAAACATATTCCTTAAAATCATATTCAAATAAATTCGAAGCAATAAAACAAAATAAATTAATATTATCCTCCTCCATTCTCACGTAACTCGCAACAATCGATCATTATACCCACATCATCAATTTGCTTCGAAGTACTTGGAAATAGTCGGCCTTTCTCAACTTGGCATATTGCCCTCAATTCAAATTATTCAACAATTTACGAATGTACTCTCTTCGTCCTCGCTTTATGCTTCCTAGTAGCGTCTTGCTCTCACCATGTGAAGCCAATAAAAGTGTGTCTATGGCCATCATTGTTTTTGTAAAGTCTTTACTCATGTTATAAGATTTTATATTAGGCAAATTATTAATATAATTATACAATAAATGATATAAATTGAATGTTTATATCAATCACATGCACAATCACATTAATAAAAACACTATTAATTAAATAATATTTATTAATAGAAATATTGTTAATTATTAATAAAATACTGTTAATTAAATAATATTAATTAATAGAAATAATTAATAAATCATTTATTTAAATAATAGTTATTATTAATAATCACTTTTTTCAAAAATATTGTTAAGCATTTTATTCATTAATTAATAATAATTAATAACTCATTAGTAATAAATTAACTCAATAAAAAATAATTCATTAATAATGAATTTATTATTAATTAATTAGTAACTAAGTATTGGGGGTTTTCGCAGTGCATTATATTAGATATCATTTTCGGGATTCAACTGCGTTAAGTAAGCGATTCATCTATGACCATTTCCATGAGATGTAGTCATAACTGATTAATTTCTCATGATTTTTGAATAGTCCACTTAGCACTCATTACATCGGGTGATGCTCGTTTGAATAATTAATTAACAATTCATTATTAATTAATTCCACCCAACATATTAATAAACCCAACAGATTAATTCAACCCAATAGATTAATATTATAAACTTAAGGGATTAATAAACCCAAGAAATTAATGCTAAAAACCCAAGGGAGCAATATTAAACCTAGGGGATTAATATTATAAACCTTAAGTATATAAACCCTAATATAAATACTATAAACCCTAAAATAAACATGGTTGACTATGTTTTACCATGGTTGATTTTCATATTGAAATAATATTTGTCATAATATGACATTGGACCATGGTTGTGCATGGTTGACCATCATTATAAACTCAATGGATTTATATTAAACCCTAGAATTAATATTATAAGCCTTCTAAATATTATTATACCCTAGCAATATGAACCCTTAGATTGATAAACCCAAGAAATTGGTATTCTAAACTCAATGTATTAATTATAAAACCCCAAGGTATTATAAACCCAAGGTATATAAACCCTAAAATAAATATTATAAACCCATTGGAATAATTAATCCAAGTGATTGAAGTTAGGAAGTTCTAAGTCATGACGATGTGAGGCGACCATGGGTTTCGATGCCGTGACCTCCGACGGTTAACAGACATGGCCGCTCCTTCACCAGGCCCCTAACCAACTGATACCTGTTCCGTTTTTCTCGTGACCGCCACAAACTGTCTACGGTTTCCCTCTCCCACCCTGGTTTGCTGAACCCCCAAGCGTTTTTTCTACGGTTGACTGTCCTTTTGCTGTCCTCGTCTGGCAACTGTCATAACTTCCCTCGACAATCATGGATGACCTAGGAGAATTCCTGGATCCTTTGGAGGATGTGCCCTCATGGTCCCCCACTGAGACCACTGCTGCCGATCTCTTCCCCTTCATGTCCGAACTGATTGATGAGGTTGAAGCCCTCCCTCTGTTTATTAGACCTCTCATCTGGTCAATTATTGTTCCTGAAGCTGTGACCTCTCCCCTTGCTCTCATCTCATAGTCCAACTTACCATTTTCGCAGGCTCACATTGCACCGTCGCTCAAACCAGTTAATCAAGCCCTAACTCTTGAAAACGTTCCGACTCCTTTGGGTGTGATAGGATGCATTTCTCTGGACCCCCCTCAGGGTTCGAAGACGGTGGTTTCGAGACATACTGCAACAAGGTCCTTCTCAGCACCAGCACAAGGACATTTTACAAGCATTGGATCCATCTCTGGAATTTTTGCTACCATCCTGTAGGAGGCGACAGAAAACCCTAGGGTTTCTCTGGAACCTTCGATCCCTGGTTCATCATAGGAGGCGGCGGACACTGGGGTTCCTAGACAGCCGAGAAAGAAACGGGGCCCAAAGCTTCGAGCCTGTGCTGCACCTCTCAATATAGCTGAGGACATCAAACTATTAGATGCCATGGATATTACTGCGAAGATCTTGGTTGGCCGGGTGCGTGGTCGACACTATAGTGTAGACAAGCTTTAGCAATGGGTTTTAGATGTATGGGGAGATAACCTCAAAGAAATACCGAAGGTTCAGACCCTTGAAAAAGGGTGGTTCGCACTCCACTTTAGCAGCCTGGAGCACACCAACTGGGTACTGTCCATAGTTTGGCACTTAGACCTGGCCCCGGTTCTCCTCCATCGTTGGACTCCCCTTTTCCACTCGGCGAGGGAAAGGGTGGATGCAAGGCCGATCTGGGTTCATTTGCTCGACCTTCCATTGCACTTTTGGACAGAGGATGTATTCGGCTCATCGGAAATGCACTTGGTATCTATCTCACCTTTGATAATTCCTATCAGACCTCAGGGAAGTTAGCTTATGCAAGGATATTGGTTCATTTGGACCTGTCTGAGGGTTTGTTGGAGTTCATTGATATCCGCTGGAGGAACCATACCAGAAGGCAATTATTGGATTATGAGGGCGTCCCCTTTAGATGTCGTCGATGCCATAAGGTTGGGCATATTTTTAAGGATTGCCCTCTGTTGAATAAGAAGAAAAAACAGACTACTGAACAAGAGGCGGTCACCCAACAGCATACTTATCAGGAAGCACTGCCCAGGAGACAGGTACCCTTGGCCACTCCGGACCCAGACGCAGCTGAGATTCCGGACAATCAGCAGAAGATTCTAGAAGTTGGGGCAGTGGCACCTCCACAGCCAAAGAAGCACGGACAACCACCGAATCATTCGCAACCTTCTCAGTCTCCTCCACAGTCGCCATCTGAGGGCTTGCTCTCATCGAGTATGAATCCACCCATTCCTTTCCCCACTTGCAACTCTTCTCATATTGACTATTATTTATCTAGCACTTTCTCTTCATTGCATGTGTTAAACCCTACAAGTGATGATTAGCATTTGGGTGCTCCCCCCCCCCTAAAACTATACCTCTCACTTGCTCGATAGCCTCCATCCCCATTTTCTCCCCTGCACCTGCCCCTAATCCTTCTCATCCCACCCCGTCCTCTACTCTTCCATTCAAGCCCACCCTTCTAGGAGATACATGACCCGCTCACAATAAAAAAGACAAGCCCAAGATCAATCTGGACTTGAAATCCTTCACACCCCCCTCCCCCTAAAATTCTGAGGGGTCGACCCTCTTTTCTCTTAAAGGCCCAAGGCATTGTTGAAGATGAAATTGCCATGGAAGTAAAAACCACCATATCAGGGACGCTTAGAGCAAGAGTTCCCCATCCCCCCCCCGCCATGAAGATCTTCTCCTACTACTATAGAGGGCTGGCTAGGCCGGACAAGAAACTAGCCCTTCATAGACTGTTAAAAAATGAACCATTGGATATTATCTTTCTGCAAGAAGCTCTGGGACCAATACTTGATATTGCACAATCCCTTCAAAATATGCTCCCTGGATAGATTTTTTTTGGTCTTGATTCCCATGGGAGGTCGGGTGGACTTGCATTAGGCTATAACTCCCACACCATCAAATTACATAATTGCTGGGGTGGGATGGGTCATCTTGGTGGAGACATCAGTTCGGTTGAACTGGGGATCCATATCCGGATCTTAAATGTATATGGTCCGTGCCAAAACAAACCTGCTTTTTGGCAGAACCTCCTAAGCTCTGATTCTTTAAAGACCGACCACCTGATCCTGGGTGGTGACCTAAATTTCTCCATTGGACATGCTAAATCCTGGGGTCACAGGGCTCAAAGAGACTCTCTCTCGGATTACTTTTTGTCTGAACTGGAAGCCCACCATCTGATTGATATCCCCTCTACCAAACCACAAGCTACTTGGAGGAACAACAGGACGGGGGATGACAGTCTGGCCCGCAGACTTGACTGCTTCCTCGTTAGAGAAAAGATTTTGGACTTGGGATTACAAATTAGACACTGGGTAGGTACTGGGGGGATATTTGACCACCTCCCCATTTACCTGGAAATTGTAGGGAGGCTAGCAAAACCTAAAGGTCCTTTTAATTTTTGCTCTATCTGGCTCAAGGATGACTCATATAAAAAAATGATCTATGATTACTGGAGAGAAAATCCCCCTGGAAGAAGAGAAGATAGTACCATAAGATTTATTCAAAACCTTATAGCCCTTAAGAAGATGTCCAAACTTTGGGCCCATAATAAAAGAACACATGAGGAACAAATTCTCTGTAACATTGAAGCTAACATTTCCACTTTTGAGAACAATCTAGGAGGCATCTACTCCTTAGAGGATCACAAGGTCAGGATGGTATCTCATTATGCAAAGAGAGAAAAAATTCTTAAGGAAAAGGAGGAATCCTGGTGCCTGAGGAGTAGAGCCATATGGATGTTGGAAGGAGATGAAAACATCAAATTCTACCATAAATTTGCCAATGGAAGAAAGGCGATCAACACCATATGGCAGCTTCAGAATGATCAGGGGCAGGCTTTAAATACCTTTTCACAACTTGCTTATCTGGCCTCCTCACACTTCAAGAAAGCCTAGCAAGTTGTGGGGAAGAGGAAGATATTAATCTTGCAGAAATCATCAGGGTGGCACAACTCTTCCCCAGATATGTGGATCCCAGGGAAGAGGAAGATTTAACTAAGGCAGTTTCTCTGGAGGAATTGGAACACACCTTAAAATGGTTCAAAAAGGAAAAAAGTCCAAGGCCTGATGGTTGGTTGGTGGATTTCTATTTGGCATTTTTCGACATCATTGGGGAAGATCTGCTCTGAATAATAGAGGTTTCAAGATGCAAAGGGTTTCTTGAAAACTCTATTACATCTACATTCCTTGCACTCATTCCTAAGAAGGACAACCTGGATACCTTCGAGGATTTTCGCCCCATATCACTTTGCAATTGCATATATAATATTATTGCCAATAGGATGAAACCCATCCTGTTATCTGGGAATAGTGTCCACTCGGATGCTGTTATTCCCACTAAGATGGGTGGCTATCTTAGAAACAAACAATCAAAGTCTAATATTGATTCCTTTTATGAATTTAGATCCTTGTTTCTTGCATAGTAGTATGTTGCTGTGATTCCATAGGTCCTTTTGAAGCTGGGCAGACAAAGAAGAAGCGACAAAACTCTGTCAAGAAGGAGAGGAAATCGAGTGCAAGACTCAGGTTGGCCCTCTTGGTTCTCCTCTCATCTATTTTCATAAAAGGAACCAATAGTAGACTTTGATTGTTTGTTTTTAAGATAGCCACCCATATTAGTGGGAATAGTAGCATCCGAGTGGACACTATTCCCGGATAACAAAATGGCGACTTCGCTGGGGAGCGACTAGATTACTTGTTAGCCTATCTATCCTTGTTTCTTTCATAAACATACAGACGAAGCCTGAAGTCAAGCCAGCTAGCCTTCAAACTGCATTTGTCATACAAATGCAAAGTAGATCAATGCTGCTTCAGTCAATCTCCATGTTTT
>APFE030953753.1:0-10346 GCA_000404065.3 Pinus taeda | reverse complement strand
AATGAGCTTTCATCATTTTAAATAGAGTGTTAATGAGATACTACGTTCTTGAGATAGTAGCACAACCACCTCGTCATTTTAAATAGTGTTAATAAGATGAGGATGAGCGTTGTCATTTCTTTATATGCTGATCATGGTAACTACTTAGCTGCTTTCATTTTTAAAATATGCAATTGAGATAGCACAATGGGTTGATGATATAGTACAATTGGTTAGGGGAGAAGATATGCTAAAAATTTAGTTAGTTATAGGTTGGTGTGGCCCAAGCTATCTTAAAGTGATTTTGACAATTTAAATGCCCTTGAATCGCAGCTTCTCAAATTAAATTTGGAGAATCTCAAACTACCTGAGAAAAAGAAAAAAGAAAAAATTGACTAAATTGATTTCCAAGTTAATCTACATTGGCGTTTTGATTGTTAATAAGATACTTTGTTCTTCTCTTTATATGCTGATCATGATAACTTCTTCGCTTTCATTGTTCTCAGAATTCTAGTTACAGAGAACGAGCGGAGGCCCTTATTAGCGAGATTAAAGCGATGCTTAATACAGCCATTGCAGGAGATGGATACTTAATGATTACTCCATCTGCGTATGACACAGCATGGATAGCGAGGATGCCTGCCATTGATGGCTCTCCTCGCCCGCAATTTCCCCAAACGGTTGATTGGATTTTGAAAAACCAGTTAAAAGATGGCTCATGGGGGACAGTCTCATTTTCTGCTGTCGGACCGCCTTCTTGCCTTCTTAAATGGACAGTTGGGGACGCTCAAGTACAACAAGGTAAGAACCAGAATAAATAGGAATTTTCAGACGTTGCTGATTCACAAATGATGTATGATAAACCGAACCTCTAAGCTAATAAATGAAGAGAGAAAGTGGCCTTGTTCTAATTTTCTGGATTTCAGATTGTTTCTAAGTTTGATATTTATCTGCATTTTTCCATTGAGAAAAAAAACGTAATTTTATTATCAGGAAATAAAATTACATTTTGCAGATATAAGTTTGGTGTGTATTCTTATGTTAGTTTATTGAAATGTTAGTGTATTGAAAAGAAGCATAAGCAGAAAATAAAATTACATTGTAGATACATATCCGGCCTATACTTCTGTGTTAGTGTATTGATATTTGTCTGCATGGATATACTCCTATGTTACATTGTAGACATATCCGGTCTATACTCCTATATTAGTGTATTGATATTTATCTCCATGTATGCAGGCATTAAATTTATAAGAAGCAATCTGGAACTAGTAAAGGATGAAAGTGATCAAGACAGCTTGGTAACAGACTTTGAGGTCAATCTTTCCAACTTGAACGCCCTTATGACCTGCCTTATATACACAAGTTGCAGATGAAACGGCAAGAGATATTATCAAGGTAAGACTTCTTGTTCCTGTTAAGAAGGTTTAGCCTTTCAAACCGTTCTGATTCAAAGTTTTAAATGTGTGGGCAAGACTTTTTTTCATTATTGTGATAAAAAATCAAATCAAATTAAATTAATCTTAAATGAGATATTTTTAATAATAAAATTATACAAACATATTGCATTTTATCCAGATGGTCAATCAAATATTTTGTACTTTTTATTATTCTTCAGAATGACAACTATTCAAGTATTCTATGTTCCTGGAACGGTTATGCAAAGTCTAATAAATGTTTTGCAATTAATTTGCAGACTTTCCAAGGAGGAAATTTACACCATTCCGTCGCCATTGCTGTATTCTTTGGAGGGAATCCAAGATATAGTTGAGTGGAAAAGAATAATGGATGTTCAGAGTCACGATGGGTCTTTCTCTGCCTGGTCTCCATGTCACACTCGGGAATGAAATAGACGGTGATCAAGTTTAAGGTACTTTCTCGATTGCAAGTCATTGTTCCAATTCTTTGCTCCTCAGGGTGATATATCTAGATATAGTGATATAGTCTTTCAAGGTAAAATATTATACTTATTTATAATTATATGTAAAATATTAATTACTTTAATAATTTATATTTTTATTAGTTTTATATTCTTGATATTTTTGTGCAGACAGTCTTTTTTTTAGTTAATTGGTTCTACTATTCAACTATCCATTCATGTGTGGATGATGACGCATAGTGAGTAGATGGAAACTTGTAACCTTTAAATGTGTAAGCTACATTCTAATCTATTATTATTATTTAAATTTATTTTAATGTGATATAAGTATTGTGATTTTTTTAACTTATAATTGAACTTGTTTATCATTTATTATCATTAAATCACTGAACATACTGTAGAAAGAGCCTCTCTACACAAAAACTATAAATATAAAAATATAAAAATATAACCAGTTTTTTTATTTTACTCGCCTTCCTTTCCATATTTCCTCGGAAAAATCCTTCAATCTAAGATGGATGAAATCCATGGCTGGAACGAAAGAGGAATTGGGTGGGGCAGACAGAACCCCATAGCAGACCTCGAGACAACTGCTTTGGGATTTTGCTGCTTCGGCTGCATAGGTACGATGTATCCCCAGGTGGATATCAATTTTACTTCAGTTTCTTGTCTTGGTAAATGTATAACATGCTATCAGGACAGTGGCAGAAAGCATGCGTTGGATTTTGAAGAACTTTTCTCTGACCTTTGAAAATGGTTGGATTTTGAAGAACTTTTCTCTGACCTTTGAAAATTGTACTAGCAGTTGTTGGTCAATTCTTCTGTCAATTCTTCTTCTCGACTGGGCCATTCAACAACGAAGTAGCAAGCATGCTGAGCCTTTATAGAGCTTCACAGCTAGCATTCCCTGGGGAAAACATTTTGGAATTCAACAACGAAGTAACAAGCATGCTGAGCCTTTATAGAGCTTCACAGCTAGCATTCCCTGGGGAAAACATTTTGGATGAAGGTCTTGAGAATGCTATATATATATATATACTATACTAACATAATATATCTATATATAAATATTGTTACGGCTTAATTTATGTATATTTTGGATTTATGGTCGATTGCCAAAATATTTATGACATGAAATTTTTAATTAAGTAAAAGTTCCAGAAAAATTCAAAAAAAAATTAAGTTTTTGGTTATATTGTATTATAAAAATTTTTAAAAATAAAATATATAATTAAATAAGATTACAAATCCTTGTTTTCTTCCTTGATTAAAGGATTTAGATTAATTCTAATTATTAGAATATTTTCAAAATCTATAATTAAAATAAAATACAAGTCCTTTGTTACTTTCTTCCTTGATTAAAGGATTTAGAGTAATTCTAATTATTATGAGATTTGAATTTTGATTTTTGCATGGCCATCTCCATTGCCAGATTAAATACGCGCTGAAGACTTCTTGGCATGCCAGTGTCCCAAGGGTGGAAGCAAAAAGATACTGTCAAGTGTATAGCCCAGACTATGCATGTTTAGCAAAAAGTGTTTACAAGTAAGTAGTGTTTATTTTAGATTTTCAATAATTTTTATAGGATTGAATTTAATTGAATTATCGATTTTGAGAATATTTCTAAGAAGAAAAAAAAAATTTACTAATGGTTGTTTATCTCAATCAACAATCTCAATGAAAATGTGCATAGCTAAACTTTTTTTCTTCTCTATAAATAATATTATTGTTGAACTGAGAGGGTGCTGCTTATTCTAATTTCAGGCTGTCCATCCACCAAGAAGAGATGAAGAATGTTACCAGGTAACTAACTAACTAACAAAGAGTCCCTCGTGAGAAATCTGAAACCATTTCAACCGTTATTTGTCTTAATCATGGTTGATTATGCATGCACGTCACATCACAGCTGGTTTAAAGATTAGGGGTTGCCTCTATTCACCTTTGTACGGGAGAGGCCGCTGGAATTCTACTTTTTGATAGCCACTGGTACGTATGAGCCCCAATATGCCAAATGCAGATTCCTCTTTACAAAAGTGGCGGCGTGTTTGCTGATTGTTTTTTTTTTTTCCGGGAAAAAAGCATAATAGTATTATATAAGGAATATTACTCTTAATATTACATCATAGGTGAGAAATGAACTAGATCATTCTGTGAATAGACATTAGAAAGATCTGTTTCAAAAGGACTAATGTGTCAAAATAGACAAGTAATAAGAAAACAGAATTGAACATAATATGAATACACATCTACCTTATGAGGATGATAGATTAGATAGTACCACTTCATCAAAATTGTAGAACATGAATACACATCTACCTTATGAGGATGATAGATTAGATAGTACCACGTCATCAAAATTGTAGATGATCATAGGATCAATTAGTCCTGATTGTAGATGATCATAGGATCAATTATCTTACTGCAGGACTTCATGATGTAGTAATATTTAAATAAACATAATTTAGAACAGGAAAAACGTAACTCAGTCCTTTTTGAAAATAAGCTAAGAACCAGGAAAAGAGAATTAGTTAATGTGAAAACTTTCCGCATTCAAAATTACATGAGAAAGTAGACCCTTCTTGGACAATATGTCTGCTTGAACATTGTGAGATCTGTAGAAATTACGGATTGAGTAGCCCTCCATGCCCTTCCACAAAATAGTGATTCTATTCATCCAGCTATCAAGGAACTGATTAAATGAATTGATTTTTAATGTGATGTTTTTCAGTGACATGCTCAATAATTTTTAATGTAATTTTTTTCAGTGACATGCTCAATAATGACTTTGGAGTAGCCATATATTTGAAGAGATTGGATATTTAGAAAATGACACATGGAAAGTATACCAGCAAGTGCCATAGCCTCAGTTTTTATATTAAACCCTAATCCACCATTCCAATGAATTTGATATTGCAGATTATTGTCCATAATGATATAAACGCCCCATCCACAAATATCATCCTGACAAGCGCCGTCAAAAAATGCTCTTGGAATTGGCATTTGTTCTATTGGAAAATCTGTTTTCTTTGATTTATGTTCTAGAGAAGTTTTTACCGGAATAGATTCAATGGATGAAACAATATTATGAAAGACAAAATTGAGGGGGTCCTTTCTTTCCTGAAATATAAAATGATTCCTCCACTTCCATATATACCAAAGGGCAAAAATAATAATAGGTCGCCATGATGGCTTTTGACAGCTCCACCATAGAAAAGCATTTGAAATAGAGGCGTGAGAAATATAGGGAAACCCAAAATGAACAGCCAGATCACGCTAGAGTTGTTGAGATAAACAACATTGAAAAAAAAAGTGGAAATTGTTTTCTTCAGCTGCTTTTCATGCATAACAAAATCCAGGACCATGCCAACTTCTCTTTTGTAAGTTATTCCATGTCAAATTTTTATAATGGAATACCAACCATGAGAATAAAATGGTTTTTTGAGGACAACCAAATTTCCAAAAGATAACAGGATAAATATGTTGAGTTTGATCGCATTTCATCCTGATAAGGTTAGAATAGGTATCCTTAAAATTGATCGGCTCCTCTGCACTTTTGCCATTCCATACAAGGACATCATCATTGTAGATTCGGCAGAATCCATAGCTCTTCAAACCATTCATGCCATGCATCCATTCTCGCAATAGATCTTCAAACAAACCCAAACTTGAGGAGTCCTTCCAAATTGGAAAAGGACCTAGCCATGAAGCAATTAGTTTATTCCATGTAAAAAGGCCTTTTCTATGAAAGAAGTTTATCAAAGACTTAGATATATCAATGTTATCACCTCCTCCCATAATCAAATCGATGCCAATGAGGATCTTATTCCCAGTTTGAAGATTCCATATCAAATTTTTTAGAAAATAAGATTCTATCTTACGAAAACTCATCCAGATAGCCGATCCATAAGAGGCTCCAATTTTACCCCTTCTGAACCAGAAAATGATGTCTTTGTTTGCCATATACTTTTTCTTTATAGTCATGCTCCATGGCCCATCCCCAAATATGCCCCTCCATATAGACTTGCAGATTAATGCCTTGCCAAAAGTCCTCAGATCAAGTAGACCCCAACCCCCTGATTTATTTGGTAAAGAAATATTTGATAATTTTGATAAGTGATATTTCCTTTTCTCCAATTGACCATCCCAGATGAAATTTTCCATAAGTCGGTTCATCATATGGATGATGCTTGCTGGAATATAGAATAGGTGATCCCAGTATACTGCTAATTGAACCAACACCGATTTGGGCAAGTATAACTCTACCAACCATGGTGAGACTTTTGAATTCCCAGTTTGAAATCCTCTTATAATATTCATCTAAAATCCATAGCCAGTCTGATTTAGAATATCCACATGCTTTAAGTTGAAACCCAAGATATTTCATCCCATCTTTGATGGATCTCGCTCCAATCCCAAATAAAGAGGATATGAAATCAATAAGATCCATGTTAGCTTCATTATGAAAAAAGGATGATTTAGATTCATTAATATGCAATCCTGTGGCTTTTTGAAACCATACCAGAATGTCATGGAGACATGTTCAAGAAAGTTTGCATAGCATGCCAAATATATGTCATCTACAAATAAATTGTGGGATATACAATTGTCCCTACATATCTTCAAAGGATGACATCTACTTTCCAGGACAACCTTATTAATACGAATATTTAATGCATCCATAGCCAATATGAATATTAATGGGGATAAAGAAAATCCCTGACGGAGACCTCTGGCAGCCGAGAAGTAAGAGGATGGCATACTATTTATAATGACTGGATAATTAACATCTTCCATGAATGCCATAATCTAGCTGATCACATTGGAATTTAGACCAATATTTGTGAGAAGGCACCTCAAGAAGCACCAATCAAGACAGTCATAGGCCTTTCTAAGGTCAATCTTCAGGATGACAGCTTCACTTTTATTCCTGTGCATAGAGAATAGGCCTTCCTGCGTATTTGCAACAACATCTAAAATATTCCTACCTTTTAAGAAAACTGTTCTGATCCTTGGATAAATATCTGGAAAGTGTGTCCTTAATTCTCCGAGCAATAATTTTTGAGATAATTTTGAGAGAGTTATTGTGTAAGATATAGGCCTAAATTCTTGGAAAGAGGTGGCATCCTGATTTTTCGGAATGAGAGCTATCAGAGTGGACGATATGAGATGATGAATATTACCTGATATTCGAGATTCTTCAATCATCTGCATTAGGTCTGATTTAAAAAGGTAAAAGAAGTGAATGAAGAATTTGATTGTCCACCCGTCCGGGCCAGAAATTTTGTCTTTCTGAAATGACTTCATGACTCCCAATAGTTGCTCTTCAGACACTTGTTGGAATAAGGATTCATTTTGAACTTCATCAAACATTTGAGGGTAAAGATCAATCCCCCAGATTATGTCTGCAATCATGCCATCTCTAGAATTTTTATATTGGTTTTCAAAATATTTAACCGCCTCATTTGAAATGTCTTGCTGAGATTGGAGAAAACCGCCTTCCCCATCATTTATCTTCCAAATAGTATTTTTTTCATGTCTAGAATTTGCAAATCTATGAAAAAAATTTGTATTCTTATCTCCTTCTGCAAGCCAGATGGCATGACTTTTCATCCTCCATGTTGCTTCTTCAATGTCTAAGATATGCTTTTTCCTCTCTAGATCTTTAATATGGCACTGCATTTGAAATGATAGAGAATGTTCCATAAATACAGCAAATAAACTTTCAAGCTCATTTTGAATCGCCCGAAGTTCTTTTTGATTTTCCAGCCTTTTTCTATATTGCCATTCCATAACTATCGATCTGATAGATGATAGTTTTTCAATAAAAGACATGGAAGGAGACAAATTGTCTAGAGGAGGGGATTCTGCCCAGGTTCTCCTTATGAGATCATTAAAATCTATATCTGCAAGCCAGGTCCTGTTGAATTTGAAAGGATACCCGCTTCTAAAATTTTGCTCCTTCCATTTAAGGGATATAGGCCTGTGATCCGAAATGAAATGATTTTCAATGAATGACTTTGGCATGCCAAATCGATCAATGTTGCCAACATGCAATAAAAATCTGTCTAATCTTTTAGCAATGTAGGCATCATCATTTCTGCCATTATCCCAAGTGGGCTGCATTCGGGATGGACCTATGTCTATAAGATTTCAGCGCATCATCTCATTTTTAATACGATGAGTAAGTGAGTCATTTGTCCTACCTTTACCACATACCTCATCAGAATTTAACGTAATATTTAGGTCTCCTGCAATCATTAAAGATTCAATTTCAAATAATTCTGAAGACAACAATTTATCCCAAAAAGGGCGCCTATCATTGCAAGGGCCATATATACTCAAAATGTTTATAGGGGCATCAAAATCTTTTAAAAGAGCATATATGAGAATACCCACGAAACATTTAAATGCTTTGGCTTTTATCCAGTCCGGGTCCCATAGGACCGCTAGACCCCCAGACAGACCATTAGCATTTGAAGCAACAATGTGCCATGTATGGAACATTCTTCTGAAATATGCGATAGAATCATGGAAATTGTGCATTGTCTCCTAAATAAGAATAATTTTAGGATGGGCCGAAGAAAAAGGTTTTTAAGGGCAAGGAATTTGTGGTCTGCCCCAAGACCTCTTATATTCATGGAGAGGATGCAAGTCATGGTGGGATATGCTCGGGCTTTCTTGCTCTAAGAGGCCCGTTTTCAGCTAGATCAATGATGGGAACATCAGTAAGAGATAGATCTTGGATCGCGATGCCAGAAGTATTAATCCTACCACGAAAATGCCTGCTACCCCTATTATTTTTCCTTCTCAGGGTTATATTCATTGCAAAGTTTGGACTGATATGAGGAGAACTAGATTTTCTAGGCTTATGAATCATGAGTAGATGAAGTTCAAGAGATTTTTTGTTCAACAGGAAATCCAGGTCACTACCTACAATATTAGGGTAAGAGGTAGGAGAGTTAATGGGGGTGACAGGTACGCATGGTTCCTTTCCCTTATCAGATTTGTGTTTAGGGGAAGGGGAGGAAGACAGGATATATGTAACATGGGAGATCGAGGGAAGGTATTGATAGGGATGAGGGATGGGAATAAGGGGGGGAATTGCAATATCAGTAGGAGGTTTAGGGGGATTCTTACAAATATAGTCTGATTTTTGCCATTTTAGGGAAGATGACTTTCTAGAATATCTCAGAGATTGAGGAATCGAATTCTTATCAGAGGGGAGTTTAGGACCATCTCTATTAAGGAAATATGGAATACGATCAATATTTTCAGAATGAGGAGATTCCTTAGGGAGACCGCCCGAGACTACATGAGAAAGACCAATAGGAGATGATCTATGAGACATTCCAGAGAATGGAGACCCATTCCTTTCCCGAAAAAAAGAACCTGATTTTGCTCGCTTCTGCCCACCATGACAATTACGATGAGGGAAATTTTTTGATTAGGTGGCCCATTTGATGGCATGGAGAACATCTGAAGGGGACTCCCCAAAAATCAAGACCTTTGATGATTCTTAAATTACCCCACGATAATTCTATGTGATTTGTGAGACCACCTCTATAAGATTTCTCTATTAGGATCGAAGCCACATATTTATCTTTCTCCCCGAGACATTTGGGATCCACATAGATACATTTCCCAATCGCATTACCAATCTCTGTTAATGTTTCCTTACAACAGAATTCAATAGGAAGTCCAGGAAGCTTGAGCCATGTCAGGTTGTTGGATGGGGTATTTCGCAAAGGATTGTAGCCGATATACCATCTGTGGAGTGCAAGGAAGATTTTCCCATGGACCCATGGCAGCTTCAGAATTATATCCAGATCTTCTGCACTTATAAAGTGAAAACTATACCAATCTTTCATGAGTTTAGCTATTTGGGGGACATAACCCAGTAGAGGTTTCCATTGAAAACCAAGCCACTTACGAATCTGACCATCATCCATTTCAAGAAAGTGCCAGCGACCAATCAAAGCTCTATCCTATAGACTAGCTATTCGATTTGAGAGAAAAATACTATCAAGTCTAATTGCAGGAGGAGGCAAGATGGTTTTAACAGGTCGATAATTTTTACTGCGACACATGGATGAGACAAAAAAAATTATATTCCGTAGCGTGAGAGATGATTGGCCTCGAAACCGCTCGTTGATATTTTCTCACTAATCACCGACAACATCTCAAAAAATCTACAGAGAGGGAAAAACAAATTCCTCAGCCAATGTGGACTGCCACTCAGAAGGAGGGGCAAAATTCCCGTTACGAGCTTCGGCCAGAATGGCCACACAAACCATTGCAGATGTGGCTGATGCATCCGATGACGGGTCAATATTGACCAAATAAGAAAAGGTACCAACACCCCACACCCCGACTCAGATGGAATGACACAATAACCAAACCAGATTACTGCAATGTTTAATCATTTAAATAAACTGACAAACTCAGTAAAAGCGAATGAAAGGATGATTCAGCGAGGATAGGATTAGGA